>CAUYRH010051135.1:0-100882 GCA_963574655.1 Perodicticus potto | reverse complement strand
TGATTCCTCCTGCTTTGTTTTTATTTCTGAGTAATGTCTTGGCTATTCAAGGTTTTTCCTGATTCCATATAAAACGAAGTATTATTTTTTTGAGATCTTTAAAATATGACAATGGAGCTTTGATAGGAATTGCATTAAAATTATATATTGCTTTGGGTAGTATACACATTTTAACCATGTTGATTCTTCACAGCCATGAGCATGGTATGTTTTTCCATTTGTTAACATTTTCAGCTATTTCTTTTCTTAAAGTTTCACAGTACTCTTTATAGAGATCTTTCACATCTATTGTTAGGTAAACTCCCAAATATTTCATCTTCTTTGGCACTACTGTGAAAGGAACAGAGTCCTTGACTGACTTTTTTTTGTTTGGCTCTTGTTAGTATATATAAAGGCTACAGATTTATGGGTGTTGATTTTGTAGCCTGAGACATTGCTGTAGTTCTTGATCACTTCTAAGAGTTTTGTAGTAGAATCCCTGGTATTTTCCAGATATACAATCATATCATCTGTGAAGAGTGAAAGTTTGATCTCTTCTGACCCTATGTGGAGACCCTTGATCGCCTTTTCTTCCCTGATTGCAATAGCTAAAACTTCCATTACGATGTTGAAGAGCAATGAAGACAATGGGCAACCTTGCCTGATTCCTGATCTAAGTGGAAATGGTTTCAATTTAACTCCATTCAATATGATATTGGCTGTGGGTTTGCTGCAGATGGCCTCCATCAGTTTAAGAAATGTCCCTTCTATACCAATTTTTTTAAGTGTTCTGATCATGAAGGGATGCTGGATAATATCAAAAGCTTTTTCTGCATCAATTGAGAGAATCATATGGTCTTTATTTTTTCATTTGTTTATGTGCTGAATTACATTTATAGATTTATGTATATTGAACCAGCCTTGAGACCCTGGGATAAAGCCCACTTGGTCATGGTGTATAATTTGTTTGATGTGTTGCTGGATTCTGTTTATTAGTATCTTGTTAAGTATTTTTGCATCAATATTCATTAGTGATATTGGTCTATGATTTTCTTTTGTTGTTGGGTCTCTCTCTGGTTTAGGGATCAAGGTAATGTTTGCTTCATAGAATGTGCTGGGTAGTATTCCTTCTTTTTCTATATTTTGGAAGAGGGTTAGTAATATAGGTACTAGTTCTTCTTAAAAGGTTTGGTAGAATTCTGATGTGAAGCCATCTGGTCCTGGGCTTTTCTTTTTAGGGAGATTTTTTTTATAGCTGATGCTATTTCAGAACTTGATATAGGCCTGTTTAACATTTCCATTATGTTCTGGCTAAGTCTTGGTAGATGGCGTGCTTACAAGTATTGGTCAATTTCCTTCAGATTTTCATATTTCTGAGAGTAAAGTTTCTTGTAATATTTGTTAAGGATTTTTTGAATTTCTGAGGGGTCTGTTGTTATTTCATCTTTATAATTTCTGATTGATGAAATTAGAGATTTTACTTTTTCTCCTGATTAGGTTAGCCAAAGGTTTATCTATTCTATTGACCTTTTCAAACAACTAACTTTTTGATTTATTGATCTGTTGTATAATTTTTCTGTTTTCAATTTCATTTAATTCTGCTCTAATTTTGGTTATTTCTTTTCATCTGCTGGGTTTGGGGTTGGAATGTTCTTCCTTCTCCAGTTGCTTAATGTGAATTTAAACCATTCACATTACAATGTCCCATTAAGTTGTTAACTTCCTCTCTTTCCGTTTTCTTGAGGAAGGCTTGCAGTGCTATAAATTTCCCTCTTAGGACTGCCTTTCCCAGTATCCCAGAGGTTCTGATAATTCATGTCTTCATTGTCATTTTGTCCCTGGCCACAGCAGGCCAGGCGGCCAGCAGAGGTCCGGGGGAGTCCCTGGCTCTGCAAGCAGAGGGCCAAGTCCCAGAGGGTGTGGATCAGAGCCATGTGGGGGTCCTGGCAGTTGGCATGCTGAGGCCAGGTGGGGCACAGATGGGCGCCACAAGGGAGTCCCAGCGAACTTCCTGGCCCCCTGCTGGGAGCAGGCCAAGGCCTGGTGAGGTGTCAATCGGGCTGCACAGGAGTCCCAGCTGGGTTCCTGGCCACTGCTGGTGGAGGGCTAAGGCCCTGGCGGGGTGCCAATCGGGCCTGACGTGAGTCCCAGCGGAGTGGAGTTCCTGGCTGCTGTGGGCGGCAGGTCTGGGGCATGGATCGGAGTCAGGCAGGGGTCCTGGTGGGCTGGGAGCCAAGGCCGGGAAGGGCACAAATTGGCACCACACAGGAGACCTGGTGGACTTCCTGGCTGCTGCTGGCAGCAGGCCAACTCCTGGCGGACTTCCTGGCTGCTGCAGGTGGTGGGCTGAGGCCTGGAGGGGCAGGGATCAGAGCCACTCAGGGGTCCTGGCAGTGTCCTTGGCCTGGGGGCTGGCAGGGACTCGGTGGGGCCCTGGAGTCTCTTACCTGGTGGGCCACCTGGTCCAGCAGATAGGGAGGGTGGGCGCTGCTCAAGTCCTCCTCCCTCAGTTTCAGCAGAGGTCAGGCTTCTGGCGAGTCAGGTAAGGGGGGAAGGGTGTCCTGGAAGTTCAGAATGGCAAAAAACCTTAGTTCAGTTTTTCTGCCTGAAGCTTGGTTTCTAGAAGTCGCGGCTTGCCTCAGGGGTGACTTGCAGTTATCACTTCTCTCTCTCTCGCCTGGTCTCCCAGTCTTCAGCTCAACTGGGCAGTTTCTGGAGGTTATCTTCCCTTTTGGACAGGAGCCTCTGTCAGAAGCTGCTTCCAGTCAGCCATCTTGTCCCAAGTTCGGTGCCCCGATCACACACGGACATGGCGCAAGCCTCTCCCAAGCTGCCCACTGGTCAGCAGCTGCCTCACTCCCTTCCTCTCAACTTACTTTTCATAAAAACAATAACTTCATCTGATTCACATGGTATTTTATCAAATAAACTAATTATATCAACAAGAAAAATGGCATAAACTGATATAAATATGCCTGGGCAATTCATAACCTCTTCTCAACAAACTTCACCAATCTGTTTTGTTTAATTTTTTTTTTTTGAGATGTATTTTTGAAAGTTTTAAAAATCATTTCTCAAGCTTTGTATAACATGCTCAAATCTTTAAGTATACTAGGTCACAAATGGTTAGCAATGGATAAATTTCATACCGCTTCCACTGTACCACACAGATATTACACTACTGAATAAAAATACCAAGCTCTGTATAATCTAGAAATATTTAAACTGCTACCCTTGAACACTGCCCATAAATATATTTCATACCAAGTTGTGATCGCTCTTCACAAATTCAAGCTTTCTGAAGGTTTTACATATGGTGAGAGGAGCATTAAATTTACAGTGATATCAATTACAAAATTTTTCATTATTTTCTACTCTCCGCGTATTTTATTTCAGATATTCATGATTGATTTTTATTAAACTTATTACTATTATTATCAGAATAGCCTTCTAGGGACTTCTCATCATGCAGACCTGCATTCCACATCGGCAGAACATGTTTATTCATTTATTCTACAACTTTGCGCCATCATCAACTCATAATCCAAGCACATGCCATGTACCTTCCACGTGTCTAGCTCTTTGGGTTATTGTTAAAATGATTCAAACACTACACGACTCCTCCATTCATTCCTTTTCCCTCCTTCTGTCCTTGACCACCTCAGCATCTTTTTGGGAGGAAACTTATTTTTAAAAGGCAACTGAGGTTCTATTGCGGTCATGTGGACGAAGGCGCCCGTTAGGTGCCTCTTAAGAGGAAGAGAGTTTAAAAGCCATAAAGGAAAGGCTGGAACAGGGAAGGCAGGGAGGCTGCTTGGGAAAGAAGAAGAGAAAGATATGGAAATCTGAGGCCGGAACATTTCAGAGACAGGAAGCAGGAAGGTCCCGGTAGGAACTGGCTTGGCAAGTTTTGAAAAAGGGACAATGGCCAGGGTGGCAGAGGGGAAGCAGAGGTGTGTGAGGGACAGTGAAGGGGCAGGTGCCAGAGGCGAGAGGAGTGGGGTTCACAGACCAAGATCCCACCCGGCAAAGCCAAGAGCAAACACTCAGCCCAAACCCACATACTTTCCTATATTTTGACATTGCCACTAAAATTGTAGATGACATTTACGAAGGAAAAGAAACCCGAGATGTCTGCCTGTCATAATAGATAGACTGTATATAAGATTATGAGACGTTTTTACCGAATGAAATTTTCATCAATAGAGAACACTCATAGATATTTCTAGTCTTTTGTCTCTTCTTCCACCTCTTTTTTTCCTATGGCATTTGGGAAGATTTGTTATTTTTCATAATATACAGTTAGGTTTGAAATATTTTTGTTTAATTTCCATATTACAAAAATTCACAATACTATTTATGTGATCACATCCCCACGAATATGACTCCGTGTCACATAAATAGTCCTGTAACTTTTTATGTTGTCTCCTGCTCATGTAGGGGAGTTTACAGAAACCCTATATTATGGTCTTGTTCTGGGCTTGCCCCTTTTCTGAGGTCGCTCCTATAATATATGGATCAAAGCCTGCTACTTTGATGCTCTTGTCAGCCTGAAACTTGCTTTCTAGTTTGTATCAAACCATGGTACACAATAAATCAACACATGTGTCTGCCCAGCTATATATTCTTTCTGTGGCTTTAAATATTTTTATAATCACGGGTACAATATAGGACTCAGGGGACTCTTTATAGCTAGCATTTTGAAACAGCTGAATAGAGATTCAAAAAACCTGTGTGCTATTGGGCTAAATTGCAGGAAAACTTCCCTGAACCTTTGATGTGCGTAGGAGTTTGGTCTTTCTGAGAAGCACATTTAATTTTACGATTACTAATTTCTACAATAACAGCTACTCCTGTAACTAACTGGACTATAGGGTATAAGTGGAGGATGACTCTCCATCTTCTGGATCTTTGAAGTCAGAAGCAGACACACAATTTACATTTGACCATGAACCACCTCTGGACCTCAGACAGACGATCTTACCCCATGGTAAGCCCAAGCAGGCATAAGACACTTTCCCTTAGTAAACCAAGCGAACTCCTTCAGGCTGGACATAACTTTCCTGAATTTGGATATTGAGAAAGAACATCTGCCCCAAAACCAGCCCCCTTGCATCCAGTCAAAGGGCTAGCCCCCATTAGCTTGTGGTTGACATCTAATCAACGTAAATTCACTTTGGGAAGGTAGGAATCATTTAGAGATGGACTCCACAGGTGATATGGTCATCTCTGGGTCTTGACGTGGCCAAATGATGAATCAAGGCTGGCTCTCGGGGGACCAGTCACGGGAGCAAGCTGGTAGAAGAATCTTTGTGGTTGACTATTCCAAAATCATAGGTGAGATCTTTAATAAGTTGTTTGTTATTGATCAATATTGAACTAGGACCCCTGAGACATTTTAAATGTGTTCCTCAGAAACTCGTCCTCACCAGCCTCCTGTCCCTGTCACCCAGCACCTGGACAGGGGCCACCACTCCAGCTGGCTTGCTGTGGAGGCCAGCGCAAAGCTGCCCCAACCATTCTGGGGGAATGTCTCTGGAAACAGGTACTTTCATGATATTTGGCACACTAAGTAAGAGGAATATGACAATGACTCAGTCTCCCCTGTGGGAAATTGCTCTATGGAAATGCATAAAATGATGAGGGAGTAGAAAAGCTGCATATAACAAATGTCATTGCAGAGTTATTTAGATCTGGGATGTGCATCGGTCCACCTTTATGATTTATGAAGATCTTCCTCTGTGGTTTTCAAGGAAGATCATTTTTCCATTCAGGGTATAATATGGCTCTACTTCCAACAACTCTCCTGGGTTTGTCCTTGATCATCGTTTCATAAGGTGAGACTCGTTTGTGCAGGGGCCACCATTGTACCAGAGAGTTTACCAAATTGCAAAAGCAGATAACTCACTGCAAGAAATTGCAGAGACACTCCATACAAATGTGGTTTTACAGGCCCAATCCTTAGTTCTGGGCACCTCTGCAACTTCTCAGAACCTTTCAACAATATCTAAGTCACTTGCAATGTCCCTTGTTTTCAGAATGCTGTTTCCAAAGGTTCCAAAGGCTATAAGTGTTGTCACGTGTCTCATAGTGGCTTTGCCAGATGTGCTGTGCAGTTTCGGGCCAAGCCTGAGGGATGCGTACACCCTCAGCTCCCAATGAAGGAGAGAAAACTTCTTCTTTTCAATTCTAACAGTGCAGCCAGTGCAATCTCCCTCCTACTCTAGCCTTTTAATACTTTTCCCAGGAAGCCAGATAAATGCATAACTGTAACTAGGTTTAATTGCATCTCCCGCCACGATGGCGTTTTCAATCGCTGCTGACTTTTGTTGGCAGCTTTGGTGTCTCCACCTGCCTCCCCCCTATACCACCACTCACAGGTGAAGGACTCTGGGGGCTGATGGGATGGTCAGCCACTCTGGGAGTTTCGTAGCTCTGTGAATATATGTTTTGCTTTGTTGTTTTCTATCGGTGATTTAAACCACAAATTTAATTAACATACAGAATAAACTCTGTCAATAGACACACACACTCACACACGCTCACACACACTCCATAATTGCTTTTAAATGCTGAAGCATTCTCAGATGCTGTCATCTACTCCTCAGACACTGACCCTCCCCGTCCTCCACCTCTCCCTTGCCACTGCCCCCGCCCTGTCCCACGCCAACCCTTTGTTCTGATGGCAAATCAAACATCCCAGAGCTTTTCCCATCCAGACCTGATATAAAGTAGACCAATTTTCTGTGTGGCCAGCCTCTTCAGTTGAATTTTTGGCAGATTAAAAACAAAAGATATGACCAATAATACTCATAAAATACTGTGCGTGTTCGATGTTCTCCCTGGGTTCACAGCAGAGACGCAACTGCCCAGCCATATATCACTCAGAAATGTTTTACTGATCTTCTGGAAATATGTCATCATTTAGGAGTATTATATATCTTTCTAAAATCACTCAAGATTTATGGTGGTGACTTGAATTTCTTTAGAGCTATCTGCTTCCCACTTCTGAACACCAAAGGAAGAGAAAAGATTGTGTTTTAAGAAATTTGGAGCAATGGTTATAAAGAAGCCAGAGGCCAGAATGTGTCCTGAGATTAGACATGAAATAAATGAAAACAAAGGGTCACTGGAACTGATCAGAACCCTCTCAGATCCTGGAGGGCCCCACGTACCAGTCTCCTGCCCTGGATCAAATTCTTACCCCTGTGTAATAAGCTGTGGAATTTCAGTTTTTACCTAATCACCTCTGTCACTCATTGATTCATCCTACCTTGAGATTCCCTGAAGGTTTGGGGGAATGGTGATTTCAAAGTAAATCTTTTACCAAGGCCTTTTTTTTAATTACTAAAAAGGCACAGAACTGTGGAGGGACTTGCCTTTCTGGATGGATAAATCTTTAGAACAAATGGAAGGAATGAGTAGAAAGCTTTAGCCACAGACAAGTCTGCAGTCACCTATCTGAAAGCGAGAATAGGTTCTTTAAGAATGACCCTGACGGAAAACCTGCATCAGTGTGAGCAGAGCCACTCTCCCCATTAGTTCTCCAGCAGACTGGGTTCCAAGAAGTTCCATAAAGTGTTCACCAAAGTAAATGTGCTTCCTTCCATGGAGGTGACACTGCTCGCCTTTGGAGACCAAGACGTGTGCGTTCTCCTCCATGACATGGAGAAGTACAAAGGACTCCTGTCACCATCTATGGCCAGTGACCCAAAAGATTCAAAATGTTTGCGCAGCATATAAGGATGTTGTCAGCACCCTCAGAACAGATCCATGCTAAGTGGCCTTGGAATGGAAAGACTGAACTTCTTCAGGGAGAACCAAGGAAGCTGACCTGCCACTGAACTAGTCAAGGTTGTCATTCAAGGAGAGTTTCCTGCAAAAAAGAGCAAAGCCCACATCATCCTGGGAGAACAGGACTGAGAAAAGGAATTTTTCCCAGGTCGGATAGCTGGGTTCTCATCAGAACCCAGTCTTACAGTGAAGGAGGATAACTAACGCACCCTCCCTCTTGACAGCCATCTTAAGATGCCCAATGAAGGTTAATTTTCTTCTGGAGAAAGGACCAGGGGACTGTAAATTACCCATAAGGACAACCAATTCAGTTTAGTTTGTAAGCAAGGCTGCTCAAGGGATGATGGAACACATAGGGACAAAGGTCGCCCACGAGCTACAACGCTCAACCCTGAACTTCATTGTCCCTCCTTGCCCAGGTACTGGCTATGCCAGTTCCCTCCTGAGGAGACAAACACCAGCCTTGTTCCAAGGGGGCAGAACAAAGGTGACGCTGAAAGTGAAGTTAAGCGTTTGTTGCATTGGTTCCTAATAACTCAGCACCTTTAACTTCATCTTCTCAATATTTCTGATTGCATCTGGTTTCTACATATGTTTGCTTTACTTTGGAGGGTATGAGGGAAGGGTGAGCATCTGCACACAGACCTGTCAACACTGCTGCCAATGTCCAGTCTCCCGAAAAGGAACACGGGGACACTGGCAAACTCCAGAGCTGATCTCTCTGTGAGTCCATGGGGTGCTGCACCCCCAGGGAGGCCCTCTTGGGGAACTGTAGACAAGTTGGGAATTACTTTGTTCACAACTCCAGTGCCCTCCCATCTCCCATCTCTCACTAACGCTTTCACTTGCCCAAGAAGCACCTCTATTTAGAAATAAAAGTGTGGGTGTTTGTGGATTAGCTTATCATTTTTTGACTGCAGCCGTTTTAGAGGAGCTCTTGGGATAGGAGAGGCCTTGCAAAGTGGTCTCTGGGTGCTTGCAAGTAAGAAGGAGTTAGTCTTAGCCAAAGGCAGTGGTCCTATAGCTCTTTTTTTGCCTGTAGCTCTTCCCTGCCCCACCTGTCACCATGACTGTGGCTGAGGAGTGGGCATCACCAACCAGGTGTGCCCAGGACCCAGTCTCTGACTCTTCCTCCTTTCTAGCTTTCGAGGCTCTCAGCCGTCTCCCACGCACATGTCTTTAGCATTTACGTGTCTGCCGACGACTCCCAAATTCACACCATCAGCCTCACCCCTGCCCTGAACTGCAGGCTTACCAGTCCAGCTGTGGCCTTGACATCCCCATGTGGCTAGTTAGCAGGCACCTTGAACTCACAGTCCTCCCAACCATCCCTTGCAGCCTTCTCCATCACTGGGAATGGCAGCCCCATCCTCCAGCCATGGGCCACACTCCTTGTCATTTCTTGTCCTGGGCTCCTCTCTCTGTCTTTCTCCCACACCCTCTCCCTCTCCCTCTCCACCTGTGCTGGCTCCCTCACAGCTCTTGTCTGCTCTTTCTTCCAAAGACATCCAGGGCCCGACCACTTCTCATGGCTCCTGTTGTCCCTATCCTGGTCTAAGCTACCAGCACGGTGGCCCAGACCCCCAGGGTGGCCTCCTGGCGCTCTCCCTGTATCCCCCTGCCCCTGCAGACCTCTTCCCTTACTACCTAGTCAGATCATGCTATTCCTCTGCTCAGAAGCCTCCAATGTCCTCCCACCTCCCACAGAGGAAAAGCCCAGTGCCTTCTGTGGCCTCGAGTGCCCGCAAGCTTGCCTCTCTGCTCACTCCTGCCTGACATCCCCTCCTCCCACTTCCCACACCATCTCTGCTCCTCATTGTTTGAAGCCACATGGGGCAGCTTTGGTTTGGGAACCTTTGCTCTGGCTCCTGCATCTCTGGCATTCCAGAAAGTGCATGGCCCCTTTCTCTTTGGCTTCACATTTTACTTAGATGTCCCATCTCTGACCACTCTAAAATCCACCTTCCTTCTTGCCAACATTTCCTAAACCACCCCCCTTTTTTTTTTGCCTCACTTGTTCCTTTGGACGTATTTTTATTTTGGATAGTTGAAAGCAAGCCGTGCTTTTTTTTGAGGGCCTTCAAATTCATTAATTCAATAATTTTTAGAAAATTCTAGCTAATGGGATAGAAGACTAAGACAGGATTCAGAAGACAAAAGAATAAAAACATTTTAAAAAAAATATGAGGAGGCTAAAAGGTAAGCCTTGGGCTGAAGTAAGATATTGTCAAGAAAGAAAGGGGCAGCTGGGGTCAGTGGTGTCTGCCTGTAGCTCCAGTTCCTGGTGAGGCCAGGAGTTGGAGACTGGCTTGGGGAACATAGGGAGTCCCTTTCAGGAAGGAAGGAAGGAAGGAAGGAAGGAAGGAAGGAAGGAAGGAAGGAAGGAAGGAAGGAAGGAAGGAAGGAAGGAAAGGCTGAAGCTGTATCGTGCCAAAATAGCAGGTCAGATAGCACGTCAGAATAGTAAATACTTAAAAGTTACCAATTAGGCAATAAAGGAGCTCAAAGAAAATCAGTTCTTTCTTTCTATCGATAACATTTTATTTTGATATGTATTCAAATTTACAGATAATTTGCAAAGATAACAAAAGAAACATTCATATGTTATTTCCCCAGATTTACCAGTGAACATTTTGCTATGTTTTCTTGGTCATGAGAGAGAGAGGGAAACAGAGAGAGAGAAAAGCACATATTTTCTGAAACACTTGAAAGTAATTTGGCAACACTGAGTCCCTTTACACCTAAATACCTGAGTGTGCATTTACAAAGAACAAACGTTCTCTTATGTGAATATAGTACAATTATCAAAATCAAAACATTTAACATTGAAACAACACAATTATCTAATCCACAGTCTATATTCAACTTGTATCAGTGGCCTTTAAACTCCCCACCACAGCCCAGGAACCAGTCCAGGGTCCTGTGCGCATTTATGCCCTTGGTTGTCATGTCTACCTGGTCCCCGTGCATTGAATGTTTAACCTTTGCTTTTCTTTTTCTTAACATTTTCAAGAATAAAAGCCATTTGCTTTGTGGACATCCCTACACTGATAGTTGTTGGGGTTTTCTCGTGATTAGATTCAGTCGTGCATTTTAGGCAGGAACGTCACACGATGTCACTGTCCCAATCTGAATGATGATAGCTTTGACAACTTTTTAAAAAATAAATCCACCAGGTTTCTGAATTGCAAAGTTTTGCTTTTCTATTTGTAACTGATAAGCAACCTCTGGGGAGATATTTTGAGACTGTATAAACACTTGTTCCCATCTAACTTTCACCCCTGGTTTTAGAATCTATTCTTGATTTTCCAATTCCATCACTACTTTTATCCATCCAGCAAATATTTTCCTTTCGTCGTTGCACTTTTCCATTCTAGAATTGCCATTTTCTTATAGCTTCTATTTCTTTGCTGAGATTCCTGATCTGTTCACTTATTATAATCATATTATCATTTAAGTCTTTGAACATAATAACAAAAATTATTTTCACTTCCTTAAATCCAACATCTGAATCATATCAGCATCAGTTTCTTTTGACTTTGGGTCTAATTTTCCGGTTTCTATGCACGACCAGTATTTTTTTTTTATTAAACTGCACACAGTCATTGGTCATCCTGGAAACCTTGGATTCTGCTATGTTCCTCTAAATGGTGTTGATTTTTTGTGCTAGCAATCAGTTAACTTGACTGAACTCAAACTCTAGACTGCCTTCCCTGAAGTGAGCATAAGTGGATGCTGCTGAGTCTCCAGTCTTGCAGTTTTTTCTTTGGGCGTTGGGGGGCATAGCATCCCCCCCAAGAACGTGCAGTTCAGTGGTTCACCAAAATTGGGGAAATTTAATCCACAGATTTAGGGGTCCCCCTATGTACCCTTGCTTTCTGGAATTTTCCCTTCACTTTCCAGCTACTGCCAATCCCAAACTATGCCTACTGACTTTCAGGCTAGCCAGTGTACAAAGTTTTCCTTGGGTTATACTCATGCTGCATGATAAAGATCTTCATAAAGATAAAGATTCCCTCATTCAAGGGCTGCCTCTCCTCTGGTTTCTGGTTTCATCATTCTTCAGTTCTGCCTTCAAAGAACTGGTTTTTATAACTGTTATCTGTGGGAGGGTTATTCTGGCACAAGTTTCTGCTCTCCTTACTCTCCACCATTCTCCAGAGCAGAGCTTCCCTAATCACCTTTTTCAATCTAGACATTCTCATGGTTTCTTAGGCTTTAGGCTTCCTGTCAGTTCTTTACATGACACCATAAATTTTCCATCCACTTCGTTATTTTTTTCTATGATATAGAATTTAGCCTTTACTCTTCCACTTATTCTTACCACTTCCCTGAGTGGAGCATTTCACATAAATTCTAAAAGGATATTTCTGGTGGTTCACGTTGAAGTCATCTTCTGTAGCAAATGGGACATCTAACAGGTACTGCAAATAACATAATTAGAGCTATGCAAACTCAGGTGCTAGAGAAAGTGAACATCTCAGAAGGAATTCTCTCTCATCATATAACATACGCCTATTCATACATGTATAGATAATTTAGGAAACCAGAGTTTATACAGATATAACTGCAAGTTTAAATGCCTAAGGAGAGTGTTCATTGAACTCTGTGCCAATAATTTAAATATCGAAGATACTCTGCTCTGTAAAAGCCACAGAAATTTCTAAATAACAACCCAACTATTCACTGCCCTTTTTTCAGACTCCCCTCAAAGTGCCACTCACCCCCGGATCCTTCCCAGAGACTAAGGAGCACGTGTGTGGAAGTGTGCCCTGCCTCCTCGGCAGGGCCTTCATTCATCCTGAGGAATACCCTCCCACACCTCTTCCCTCCCAAAGCAGGCAGACCTGGTCACTGAGAGAAACCCAAACCCCCTGCAACAAAGCCAGCAACTGTTGAGTGAGCAACTCTCCAAATGTTAGCAGCAAAGGAGTTGACCACTAAGGACAGAAACCTCAGGTACTTTCCAATTCTGAAAAGAAGGCATAGGAAAAGTCTCAGGTCAAACACAGACTGGATGAAACTGTGGAGCATTTTGCTAGAAAGAAACTGGAACTGCTCCTACAAAGAGACTGAAGTTCCGTGAACACTCTGTTGCCACCCTGCAATTTACTGTCATATTCCACTTGTAACTCTAACCTAACAATGTGTCATCTTTACTTTTCATGTTATTTATTTACAAGTGCATTTTCAGTATCAACCCCTTCATTCATTAATCCTAATGTGGCCTTTTCCAATGTCTACTTACCATTTTAAATACTTACTATAATTTACAGGGCTTTCTTGAACACATCCAAGGTATATTATATGGGGCTAGCTTAATGGAAAGTCTTGTATACCAAAGCAGGAAAAAAAAATTTAATTTATGATGGCTTTGAATTTTGATAGTAATTTACTCATGGAAACCTATTCACACAAAGCAATACCAATACCATTTTTCAGAAGCAATCAAAATATGAAACAATAAATGCTTATCTTATTAGTCTTCTCTGAAAGCTCAAACATATTCCATTCTGGGATTATGCAAATTATACTTAACTGTAGAATACTAAGGTTGTTATAATTGCTCTTGAGCTAATTCTATTAGCTTACATTTTGGAAGCATTTTAGCCACCAGAAACGCTCAAATTTTTATGTTTCTCTTCTCTCCTTAAAGAAACTGTCAAAAGCTTATCCCAGTTCAAGATTTGAAAACACAAAAAGGGATTTAAGTGGAATTAAGAAAAAATATCACACAAAAATTATACCCAAAGAAGAAACATGTTTTGTAGACCTTTCCCGTGACCTCCTAATTCTAATCCACACATGGGAGTCTGATCTAAGTTAGGAGAAAACTCTTAAGAATTTGTGCAGAGTAAATACACATACACAACCCCTCGTGGAAGCCAGGAAGGTTTCTGCTGTTTCTTCCAACAGGATGAAATAAGTAATTTCTTAGGATTCACCAGAGCATAAGAGGTTCATATAGTCAGTGAAAGACCCCTACAGTAAAAAGACAATGTCCTTGACTCCGGGACTAGAGTTGAAAAGACAAGCAGGCATCTAAGCACACCAGTCACTCCAGAGCAGGTAGAGAATGTGGCAGATGCCTCCAGGTGGCAGGACTCATCACAGCTGTGGAAGCCCAGAGGACGCTGTCTCTGGGGACCAGGAAAGGCTTGCAGGCGGTTGTTCTGAGCTTAGATTCAGGCAGAAGGGTTGGCTTCCCTTTGGAGGGACTCACGTAAGCCAAGAACACAAAGGGGAAAGATTCAAGGACCAGCCCAGGGACCAGAGGAGGCCCCGTGAAGGAAAGTAGGTTTTGACCCGGTTACAGGCAGACTGGGGCCAGGTCTATGCGCCATGGCCAGTACTTTAAAATATTTAGATGCTTCTGGTAACCAGTCAGCAGCCGGAGGGTCTGCAGTTGTCTGGGATTGAGTGGCAAGATTTAGAAATCGGCATTAGATGATGCTGGGGAAATGCCCAGTGTGGCTGTGAGGGTGAGTTAGACCCAAACATGGGGGTTTTCAGATAGGGCCTAGAGGGGTGTGCAAAGAGCAGGGTGACGGCCAACTAACAGGGCGAGGGTGAAGGACACAGGTGAGTTAAGGATGACAGGGGCCCTATCCCCAGAAACAGGGAGGCCGCACAAAGGTGGCGCGAAGCTGGCCCGACACAGGTGCCGCAGTGCAGCGCTCTGCTCCCCCAGGAAGGGCAACGGGCGCAGGGACAAGGTCCTGTATTTGGAGGGAGGGAAGAAAACAACAAAGGGAAGTGGCAGAGAGGGTCTGGGAGCCGAGGACAGCTCCGCGGACCACTAGGTCACGGCGTTCAGGAGGGAGAGAAGAGGTCCTGAGGCCGCGCTGTCCCCCAACGCAGTCACGGTGCCTGGGTGAAGCAGCAGGTGACTGAATTTGAGAGGCAGAACGCTGGGCCGCCTGGAACCCCCTCGGGAACCGCCGGGTGTGTCTGCGGGGGCGGCAGGGTCCTCTGGGGCTCAGAGCCCGGAGCAGAGCAGACAGTTAAACTCGGGAAACAGTCTGGCGGAAGCCTACAGCGAGGACCCCCAACCAAAAGCAGAGAGGGCGGGAGTCCAGAGAGAGCAGCGCGGGGACGCGCGGCCCAGCCGCTGGCCGCAGAGGGCCGGGAAGCCGAGGGGTGCGCGCAGCTGTGCACCTGCGCTCCCGCTCCCGGAGGCCGGTCTGGAAGGGACGGCAGAGCAGTGCGGTCTTCCCAACCACCGACCCCCTTCCCAGGTCCCGCCCGCCGTCCCCACAGAAGCCCAAACCAGGGACCCTCAGAGGGCAGGGGCGCCACCGTGAGCTCCTTACCCCAGACTCGGTGTGCGCCGCGGGGTTTCTTCCCAGCTCCAGAGTTGATAAAACTTCTACTCGACGGGACAGTCCCCTTTCCTACAACACATAAAAGAAAAGCTTTGCTTTCATAGCAAAAAGATGGGGTTCACTCTCCATTTCTAAAGGGCGAGACTGTGATGAGGAAGGGGAAGGCAGTATCCTTTGGGCTGTCCTACCCAGTAAAGGCAGCGGGGAGAGTCTGCAGAAAAACCGGGCCTTGCTTCAGGGGGACCGATTCTGTGCCTGCGGAGACCGGCACAGAAAGCGGGGCTCATTTGACTAAGGCTCTAACCTGGGGCCACCTTCTCATTAGTCCTCCCCTGTTCCTCAGCCCATAAATTGTGGGGTCTCCCATCCTCAGGCCTCATAATAGGCGTGGAAGGAGCTCAGCCGACAGAGAAGGCTGTGGCGTGGCTAATAAAAATCTCCAAACCGCATCCTCACGCACCTGAGTAGGGTTACCGGGCTATGCTGAGCTCACCACCGTGCTGAGGAGTCGTCTTCTCATTGCTCCTCTCCCTGGTGGGGGGGTGGTGACAGTGCCTCTTTCAAGAGCCAGGGAATGTGCAAATTTAAGGGAAACTGGACATCTCAACCTGGATTGAAGGAAGTGGGGGAAGAAAGGAGGAATACAGGTGGAAGGGGGAAAGAGGGGCGCTCAGAGAGGTAAAAACACGCCGCAGATAGTCCTGGGACTCCGTTCGTTTTCTAGCCTCTGATTGTCCTCCTGCCTTACTTAGCAGTCCAGCAGTGGCACCTGCTTCTGTCTGGAGGACAAGCTGACTTAACACACTGTAAGGCAGCGGTTCTCAATCTGTGCACCGTGACCCACAGGAACTGTATCAAAGGGCACGGCATTAGGGAGGTTGAGAACCACTGCTCTAAGGTAAGTTCTCAAAAAGAATTTTACCAGATGCACCAAATACGGTCAGGTAAGTATTTCAGCAGTGTCCCTAATTATTGGCAATTATATATCTGAAGTCCACTGAATGGTAGGTCTTCAGCTCCAGTTGAGTCGTGAAGCTGTTTGGGATTAAAATCTGATTTTCCACCCTTCATCTGCGGAGAACCATGCTGTCAGAATGGCTAAGAAACAGCAATCTCTTCCCAGGGAATGGTGCATATTATCTGACACTGTAAGTTCACTTCTCACTTGCTTTGGCCTCTGGGGACACTTGCCCACCTTGTAGGAAAGGAAACTGAGGCATGCAAAGGTCAGGTCCATCACCTAAGATCCTGAGGCACCCAGCTGGTGCAGCCAGGCCCTGAGCCACAATCACTCTGGCTCTGGTCCTTGTCTGCTGTCCCCCTGAACCACAGAAGGGCAGAAGGAAGTAGAAGAACCCCCTGAGGCTCAGCTAAGACTTGAACAAAGTGACACATTGAGCATCTGGGCTGAAGCTTTAAAACTGGGTTTGGCTCTTCCTGCTGTGCTTCTCCCGTGCCGTGAGGAAGGCCCACACCCAAATCCCCTGCTCCTGGGTCTGGATCCTGGACTGAGAAGACACAGCATCATAGCAGAGAGATAGTTAACACCAGAAATGTTTCCTGTTATAAACCACTGGAACTTTGGGGCTGCTTGTTACTGCAGCACACCTGACAAATACAGCCTATGGAGTCAGTCCACCCAAAGTCAGAGATCAGACATCAGAGCTTAACCCCAGCCCTGAACCAGAAGTGGCAGCATCAACACAAGTGGTCAGGTTTCTGTTCAGTAACTGTGCTTCTGACAGGGCAGAGAGGCGACAGCAAGAACCCAGAAATGAAAGGACTTACGTTGTTGTAATCCACATTTGCGCACAATCAGGATTGCCAGTCTTGTTCTTTTCAGTAAGAACAAAGCCAAGGCTGATCACAATACTCTCCACCTTGGACGTTCCAAGGATACTACGCAGCAACTCCGCAGACTGAGGCATTAGGGCTGCACATGAGTCACTGCACAGTGAGACGCACTGTGGATAATGCCCCCAATATGCGTGTGGGGCATACATAGACGGCCCTTTTTATACATCACCCCACTTCATCTTCATTTCCAAGAATTCTTATTCACAGTCTTCAGGAACCTGAGACTCAGGCCAAAAAGATGTCACTAGCCAGTGGTCAACCTATGACAGGATCGTGGTTTCTGGACTCTCAAGAAGTATATTCCAGCCAGGCACAATGGCTCATGCCTATAATGCTAGCACTCTGGGAGGCTGAGGCCAGTGGATTGCTTGAGCTCAGGAGTCTGAGACCAGCCTGAGCAAGAATGAGACCCCGTGCCTGGTAAAAACAGACAAATTAGCCAAGTGTCATGGTGCACACCTGTAGAACCAGCTACTCGGGAGTCTGAGGGAGGAGGATCATATAAGCCAAGGAGTTTGAAGTTGCAGTGAGCTACTATGACAACACTTTACCTAGTGAGACAGGGAATACTCTCTGAAAAAATAGGATATTTGTCATTTAATTTAGGGAATGCAAATAAAATGTTAATGTCCACTTATTTTTCATGGTGACTCATCTTCTAAGAAATGTCTGGAATACAATCTAAGGCATTTCTCAAATCATATTTAATCTAACTTTAGTCCCATGAGCTTCCCTTTGGAAGATGAGGGTTGGGACAAGGGGGAAACTGGAGTTAGAAATGTATGGGGGAAGGTAAGAGGAAGGAAACTTCCAGAGTCACTTGAATTTGGGAAACATCAGGAGTCATATGTTTCTCTTGGAGATTCTTGATGTATATTGGTTTACCAAAGGCTCTAAGAAGTCCTGCAATAAAAAAATATATTTAACCATATTTAACTCATCATTTCCCAAATGCATTTGAGTCATGTGTTCCTTTTTCTCCATAACCTTCTTTTTTTTTGAGGTTTTATTATTTTTTTATTTTTATTAAATCATAATTGTGTACATTGGTGCAATCATGGGGCAAAATGTGCTGACTTCATATACAATCTGAAATATTTTCATTGAACTATTTAACATAGCCTTCATGGCCTTTTAATCACTGTATGAAGACATTTATATTCTACATTTTGTAATTTTCACTTGCACCCTTCTAAGATGCACCGTAAGTGTGATCCCGCCAATCACCCTCCCTCCACCATCCTCCCCCCTCCCCACCCCTCCCTTGCCCCTTTCCCCATTTCTTGTGCTATTCCATAACCTTCTTGATAGCCCTTAGGAACATGCTTTCTGTAAAGCACACTTCTATAAAGATCTGCAGAGCATTCTTCTATAAATATTGTTCTAGGCCAAGCACAGTGGCTCACGCCTGTAATCCTCACACTCTGGGAGGCCAAGGTGATGGATTACCTGAGCTTGCAGGTTCCAGACCAGCCTAAGCAAGATTGAGACCCCTTCTCTAAAAATAGCCAGGCGTTGTGGCAGGCACCTGTAGTCCCAGCTACTTGGGAGACTGAGACAAGAAAATTGCTTGAGCCCAAGGCTTTGAGGTTGCTGCAAGCTGTGATACCACGGCACTCTACCGAGGGTGAAAAAGTGAAACTCTGTCACCAAAAAAAAAAAAAAACCAAGATTGTTCTAAGCACCCTTCACCTTCATATACACAGACATAATGAGGTCCACAAAATAGTACATAACTCAACCCCGACACTATGGAAATAAATATATTTTTTTGCTATGATTAATACTTAACCACTTATCACAATGGTAAAAATTTCATTACTATGCACAAGACTTAGAAAGATAGGATCAGGCAAATAGGATAATAAGTTTACTGGGATACTTCCAAAATTTTTAGAGATATAAACAGTCCTATCAATTGCAGGAATATTTATTCTCCACTCCAGATAGGATATGTTTATTGTGAAACTCATAAGTACTAAATTCAACCATATAGTTATTTGCTCTCCTCCCAGTTTATTAAATAAACTGCACATTGCTCGGCAAACCTGTATTTGGGTGTGTGTGTGTGAGTTCTAGTAAAAATAATATTGCTTCTCTGGGTATTTGCTACTTGTTCTGAAGTGTCAGTGGGTTAATATTATAATATGGGTTTACCTGGTTGACCAAAAATGACAGCTGATGGTTTATTCAGAGGAACGTCCATAAGTGAATAGCTAAAAGAGTCAGTTTACAACTTCACTTTCATATTATTGAATGAAGCAGGAACAGGATGGTCAGACTTCCTCGGGGAAGTGTTGTGTTATATAGGAGTAGAAGGGTTTCAACCTGAGTTTAGAAAACTAAAGGATGAAGCAGTATGGACAGCATTTAACAAACTTCTTGTGTCCTACCTCAGTTCCAAAAGCCTATCACTAAAATGAAGGTTTCTTCACCGATTTAGTATAAAGAATTTGGACTTTTATTTCTCCTGTGTGCTTGAAATGTATAGGTGATGGGTAAATTTAAATTCAAGACAGATATTTAAGCCAATCAAAAATTGGCTTTGAGAACCGACAGGACCCAGCAACACAAAGAGGGCTATTTATTAATTCCCTGTTCTCTCTCTGAGCTTGAACCAGCCCTGTTGTCTTCATGTCTTCTGGTTGCAAAGTGTAAAGAAAGAGTGTGAAACAAAGAGACCTGGTGGGACAGAGCCCCACCCTCCACCTCTTGCTGTTGGACCTTTAGCAGAGTGACTTCTCCAAACCACTTTGGTCAAGTGCTGCTCGGGACATTGCATCGGCCTCACAGCATCTCGGAAACATTAAGGATGTGGTTTGCAATGAGCCTGAGGACATTCACCCCTGAAGGCTCATGTGGGTCCCTTTCAATAAATGCTTTTGTTCTATGTGAATGCGTGTGTTTCTCCTATGTCCAAGGTTTTTCTTGCTCCATATAGATCAGTAAATTCCCTTTAAAATCTCTGATATCTCTTGGCCATGGATACTCACATGGGAGTAAAATCTCTGAGAAATACTGTGGGGAAAAAAGATGACTTAAACTTTTTTTGGTATTTATAAGGGGAAAATGTAGCATTGTATTTTTTTAATGCAGCATTTTAATTCTTATAATTGACCTGATGCTGCAGTAAAACTTATTGAACTCAATTAGTGAGAGCTCAGTCTTCTTTATTAAATTCCCAAGTCTTATTTTGATAAACTAAGGAACAAACTGTTTTTTTAATAACAAAGTGATATATAATTTACATGCCATAAAATGTACCCTTAAGTGTTCAATTCAATGGTTTTTAACATATTCACTGAGAGCCATACAACCATTACCACATCTAATTAGAGAATATTTCCATCACCCTATCAGGCAACCCCATACCCATTGCAGCCTCTGCAACCACTGCTGTGCACTCTGTTGCTACACTGTAGTTACCCTGGACATTTCACGTAAATTGAATCACGCAACATGTTGTCTTTTGTGACAGGCTCTTACTGAGCATAAGTTATCCAGGGTTCATATTTTCTGCAGTACATATCAGTATTTCATTCCTTTTTGTGGTTGAACAATTTTCCACTATCTGGATTTATCACATTTTGTTTCCCACTCTTCAGCTGATGGACATTTGTGCCTTTTCTGCTTTTTGACTATTATGAACAACATTACAATGAACCTTCATATACAAGTTTTTGTGTGGAGGTGTGTTTTCATTTCCCTTGGGTCCACTCTAAGGAGTGGAATTGCTGGGTCACATGGTAACTCTGTTTAGCAGTCCGAGAGCTTTCAGGATGCTTTTTAAAGTGCCTGCACCAGCACAGTCTCCTTCGATTAAAAAGAAATCAATACCAAGCCCTGTTGTGGATGTTTAAATGGTAAGTTGGATGACACATTTTTGAGGAGACCGTTGAGTCAAATTCCTGCCTGCCTGTCCCCTACAGCCCTCTAGCTGAAGAGGAAGGGGTCTCAGCCTCCTGCAAGTTTGTGTGGATGCCTGCTGGCCCTCCTGCACAGCTGTTCTGCTGGGCTTTTCCTGACCAGTGGTGCTGAAGGTGACGGCTTTGGTCAGACTGCTGGGAGTCACAATGGCCCACCCAGGAGTCCAGGCTCTGGCTGCCTGTGTCCAGCTGCAGCCACCCACTCCCTGTAGTCTTTTTGTGTCAACCCCAGTCACTGTTAACAGGTTCTCAAGTATAGTCTGGGGACCTCTAGAGGTCTTTGGGATGCTTCCAGGGGGTCCACAAGGTCAAAATTACTTGCATAATAAGACTAAGACATTAGTATTATGTGCAGTGAGGTTTTCCAGATCATACACGAGGTTAGATATTTCAAAAGATGATGTGCAGAAGCAGATAAGGAAGCCCAGGGGCTATGAAGGCTGGCATCTAAGAGGTTTTTAAAAATGAAAAACAGTGACACTCTTCTCAGAGTTTTATGTTCTTCTGGACGTTGAGCTTGGCTAAATAAAGGCTCCTCTTATGGGCCAATAACCTTCCCACATAGTACATGGAAACTCTGCATCCAACCCCAAGTCTTGAGGTACCTTAATCCCGATTTGATATCCCCATCATAATCATTTCTGTCCAGGGGTTCTGTATGAAAGACAGAAAAAGCGAGCCAGGGTAGTTGATTTGTCCTAACCTTCCTGGACCACAGAGACCCTGTATACATCACTGCCTCAGTCACCTCTGCTCTACCTGTGGTCACCGTAGCAGCCCCGCCAGCAAGACCCAGGCTCATGATGGGAAAACCAGCAACTCAGAATCACAGAGGGTGAAAGAATTGGTTTAGAATCCCCCAAATACTGTCACGGTGCACTTTAGTTACATGCAGGGCTTCTCAAATTAATTAAACCCCTTTCTGAAAATTAACATATTTAACACTTCTTGGGGTTCCAGGCTCTGCCCAGACTCTCTCAGGCAGCCCTGCCCCTAGGAGCCATGGGTGGTCTTTAGTGACCACGACCTTTAACTATTTCTGGGAGTTCCTCATGGGACTGAAAGCTGGGTTTTGTTTTGCATTTATTTTTCGTTATTTAAGTTAGTCACATTGGTAGAAAAATCACTTTGTGGTCATCAAAACTAAAGGAAAAGAATCTCCAAATTCAGATTCTGGAGAAAAGGCCACGTGCTTCAATACGTTTCATGCGCTATGAAATCCTGATAGTGAGAACACCCCGCCCATGATCTCAGGATCTTGGGATTCCCCTCCAAGCTCCCCGGGTTTCCTTGGATTTTCCTACAGAAGCACTTCTCACTCACAAACCAGCATGGGGTGTTTGTGGAAATGTCACTTTAAGGCTCCTGGCAGGGACCCTAAAACTGGAGGACCTTGGAATTAGGGTCCAGGAGGCTCCCAATAATTCTGTTGCATCATCTCCAGCATGGATTTATTTTTATGATTCCTGGATAACAACTCCAACCTTGCTTTGATGCTCAGCAAGTGTCGAAGTAAAAGAAGAAATAACCCCATTCCAACACTCAGCCCAGCGAGAGACCCCTCAACTGCACAGATGCTTCCCGACCACCCTTTCAGATGATTTAATCAAACAGTGCAAGTCTGACTTGTGTATTTTATTCTAATTTAATTCTTTAAGAATTTTTACTCATATGTGAATGATGCATACAATACCTTTCTAATTACCAAAGCTTTATGTTGAAGATAATTTGGAATTCAAAGAGAGAGAGAGATCCTGATTTGGTTGTTAAGATACAATGAAATATATTTCCACAAAAATTAGAATAAATCTGCCAATTCCACCTTTTTAGAACTGGAGTGAGGACTTTGGCAACATAGAAAAATCCCATCTTTTTCCTTTTGCCCCAGTACTTGACTATTTTAAGGCGAGAGACCTATTGGCAGGTAGACTATTAGGATGCAAACGTGGAGTGTCCCAAAGGCAAATCCTTCTGCCTTTGAAAATAAGGAAAAATAAAAATAAAATAAAATGACACAGAAGGATGGCCGAGCACAGGCCGTATCTCAGCGTAAAACCCCAGCGGCAAGACTGGGGTAGTGTCCCCAGTAATCAGTCAAGTCTTAGCCCTAAGAACAACTACTTTCAGCTTACAGGAAGCTCCCCCCAAATTAGTCAATGGTGCCTAGCCCTATTTTACCATATAGATGCTTGCTGGGGTGGAAGAGGTGGGAGAAGCTCTCTAACCAGATCAGTTAATACTATGGCTTCAATCTAGCTAATGGCAGGTAATACTAAGTTCTCACTTTTCCGTGGAGGCTCTGTGCCCCCTAATCACATAAAAGGGATAATGTCCCTTCCTATGGACATAGTTTGCCGTTAGTTCAGGATGTTTTCTCAATTGTCAGGTGCCTTTTACGAAAAGTATTTTCTTTCATTTGTCCACATCTTAATATGTATCTACAAACTTTTTAGCCAGATAATTATCTGGGTATCCTTGTTTTCAGGATGACATATTTAATTTGCTGTTTGTTTATTTTTCTCTCTGTGAGAGCACTAAATAAGATGTAACTCCAGGGCTCCTATCATTCCAGCAGCCATTTCCTTGACTAGATTAATCTTTACTGGTGGAATGTTTTTTATGGTCTTTCAGCCAATTATCAGTCAAGATGTTTTTTTTAGGAGACTGCAAAATTCAGTGTAAAAGGCACAAAATTCATTACATGGGAATTATAACCTGTGCTAAACCAACTAAACCAACGATCTATAGTATAATTGGAGAAAATTTTGTTAAAACATTATCAAATATATTTTTGAAAACTAAAAACATTCAGCCAGTGATTTATATACTCAAATCACATTGGAACCCTAAAATCACATGAATCACAGATCTCTTTGATAACTCACTTCACTCTGACTTACTATGTTTTAAATCTATAGGAAAGCTGAGAAACAATCCAATCTGGTGCCCTCATATTAATAAGGAGCTGTGTTTTACACAATTCTCTGTGAACCTGCTTGTAATTTACACTGTTACTTAAAATTCTACCTGCTAGATCTCAGGAGTTGTTTTAGATGCATTACCTTTCCTCCAGCTAACTTTACAACTCAATTAAAAAAATACTCTTTACTTTTTTCTGAAACACGACCTTGAATACATAAACATAAATCTATTATTTATTTTAAACACTATTAATTGTTTAATAGAGAGTTACTTGTAAGGTGAAGCTGAAGAGCTGGACATAGGAAACAGTAGCTGTAATGATCTCCTTTTTCAGGTGTGAAAATGAACAGAATGCTCATACTCCTTCACATCCTTGGTCCTTTTCCTTGTAATTTTCATTGCTGAGGAATCACAGCAGGACACGACGGGTCTCTGGAGGTTGGAAAAGGATAAACGTGGCCTATTTTGAAGGGAGGTAAAGGATAACCTTAGCAGTTTTGAAGAAAATCCTGGAACATTCATCACGCAATCAGTCTGCTGCCACCTAGGAGAGCTCAGCCCCTGAGTAGCTATCACATTGCTTTGTGAGAAGGCAACTGGGCAGAGGACATTAATATCTATCGGTGATGGAGCAGCGGGCCACGCTGACGGACAGTGGACCCCACAGTTTGCAGTGACATTCTTCTACCTGCTTTATCCTTGAGACAGGTGAACACTTCATCAGCGAAAGACTGCAAAGCTCTAATCGCCTCTTAGAGCCAGTGACATGGGACCTCCTAATAGGTAAACCATTTCATAATGAATCCCTTCTGGCCTTTTAGTAAATAAGTCTCTTGGGAAGAAGGCCAAGACAGCTCAGCCCTTCTCTGAGTTTATTTCTAGAGTGATTCCAGTAGTGCTTAATTAAGGTTTCCGTGTATCAGAGAAGAGGGCAATTGGCTGGAAATGTTTCCAGAGGCTTATATTCAAAGTGGAAGGCATGTTAATTTTATTTCTTCTTCCATAGGTAAAAAAAATTCCCCCTTTCCTTCACTGTAGGCTTTACATAGTTTTCAGAGTACACAGCCTCAGTCAAAACAAGCGTCCAATCACATGGGCAGCTGAATTTCAGCTCCTCTCGGGCACGGACAGAGGAGAAAGCTCCCGCACGGCCCCTGCTCCGCTGTGTGCAGAGACTTCACCGCAAAGCTGAAACACACGCACAAACAAAAAAATAAAAGCCGTATCACCAAACACCCGGGGAATAAGGCCTCAACTCTATTTGGAAATTGAATTTCTTACATATTCAATCAATATTTAATAAAGAGAGAAAAAGAGTTCATTACAAAGACCATTTTGTTTCACCACAAGTCATCCATGTGAGATTCCCGAATTTCAGGGCCATAAGCTCTTAACTGGAGCATTATATATGCCCTCTGTGGCCAGCGAGCACGCATTACTTTATGACAGCCCAGCACAGCCAACATTTCTCTGGTTGATCAGGGATTTAGTGGAGGGGGGGCCTGGAAGCCCCTTGCGGTACATTACAGAACCAACTAACCCCAAAGAGCAGCTAGGCTGCCCCAGAGCCGAGGGATTATACAAGTGCATCCTTGAGTTTTATTTTCGGTTTGAGTATTGCTAACTTGTCTGTACCCGTCACAGACTTACTATAGAGAGTTTATTCTACATCATCCATATTCTCTCTTCCTTAGCAGCACTTAATGAGTTGAAGAGATTGGAAAGTTGTTCCCAGCCAAACCAATATCCTATGAGTTATAAGTGACATTACATCCTCATCTGCAGATTTCCTGCATGGAAGTGAATTATTTACATGGTGGCACTCATGGATTCCAACAATCAGCTGCTCGAGATTTACACCTGCGCTCGGGCTCTGCTTTCCTGCAGGGAGAGTGCAGCTCCCACTGCCCTTTAAGATCTGAAGATTTAGCAGTGACGGCTCTGCTGGAGGAAGGTGTCCCCTTGGCTGAGCCGCAGCTGGAAGGCTACACAGAGCAGAAGCTAGAAGGGTGGAGTAACCTCTGCAGGACCCGAGGCTGCCCCTGCCCCGGGAAGACGTGACCTGCGCCTGAATGCAAAGGAGGAGGCCTTCAATTCTGGGGAGACCTCTCTGCCCCCAAGTTTTGTAACCTTGAGTTTTAGTTAATTACTTTAATAATTTCCTCCTGAACGTGTGAAAAAAATCCAAACGTTTTCTTAACAAAAGCACTGTGTCCTATAGTATGCTCTATCGTCTGGGGAACAGACAGTTGAACAAAGGGCGGTGCCTGTGGCTCAAAGGAGTAGGGGCTCCAGTCCCATACACCGGAGGTGGGGGGTTCAATCCCAGCCCTGGCCACAAACTGCAAAAAAAAAAAAAGAAAGTTGAACAAAGATACTTTAGGGGTGAAAAGCCTCCTAATTTACAAGAAAGATAGTGAAAATACAAGTGAGAGTCCAAAACCAGACAGGTCATCAGTGAAACAAAAAGATAGCACAGAAACCCACCTACAGAAACACGGCGAAGGGCCTAGGTACAGTAAACGTGATGTTTTAAATTAGTGAGGGGAGGACAGGTTACTTTCTTAATATGTACAATGAAAACAATTGACTATTCATTTGGAAAAATAAAGATTCCTACCTTGTATCACACAGACAAAAATGAATTCCTGTTAAATCAAAGACCTAAATGTAAAGAACGAAAACCCAAAGGGTATTGGAAGAAAATAGGGGGAAACATTTTTGCAATACAGCAGTGAGAGTCAATAAAACAGAAACAAAATGACATATTTAATTACAAAACACTGTAAACTTTTTTCCTAATAAAAATAAGAGTAAATGAAATTAAAAGGTAAGTGACAAGCGGGGGGGAGGAGAAACACTTACGACTTATTGTTAATATCCCATATTCAGAGAATCCAATTCATCAAAAGAAAATAACAAACAATTCCCTAAAGCAATAAAGAATATGTAGAGGCAGGAAGAAGTAAAAATGGAAAATAAGTCTGTGAGAAGATGCTCAACCATACTGTGGATTAAAGGGAGGTACTAGTAGATAACAATAAAATACACTTTGTTCCAAATCTGACTGCTAACCTGAAATGCATTGCTAGCTTTGATTGTTGTTGAGAGTGTGAAAAAGGGAGACAGCTTCACATTTGTTGGAAGGAACTGGTACAGAGTTTGGGGGAGCAATTTGGCATTATTTAATAAAATATATTTGCGTACCCTTTGACCATGCAATCTCATGCTCATGAATCTATAAAAAAAAGGAAATAAAAAATTATAAAAACGTATGAAAGGGATGTTGAGTGAGTACTGTTTGTAATCGGGAACAGTGCCAGTAGCCTAGGTATCTATCAGTAGGAGAATGTTTTCATAAGTTATGATAGACTCATGAAGTGGAAGGTCATCCGCTCATGAAAATCTGTAAACAACCTAATCTCCATCAATAGGGGAACAGCTAAATAAATTGCAGTGCTGCCACAAAACTGAGTAGCATGTAGCTGTTAAAGAGAAATGAGACAGAGCCCTTCAAAGATGGGAAGCTGTCCAACTGCATTGAGTGGACACGAGTTAGATGTAGCAGAGTGACAGGTGACAGACATGAATAAATAGATGACTAGTAGACAGATCTTATTTAATATTTTTTAAATTTCAAGTTAACTTGTGGGTACAAAGAATTAGGTGCCAATGGTCGCGTTTGTTAGGTACAGACCTGTTGTGGCTGGGTCCTCCTCTAGGAGGTGAGCCACATGCCCACACATTGTGCCCGTTAAGTGGGAGCACCCCAATCCCCCTCCTTACAACAATCAATTTGTCCTTCCTCCCCTCTCCCTCTTCTTCCTTCCCCCTCCCCACTTGTGCTCCTGGGAGGAAGGAACATCGGGAAGTGCTCGCGCCACCTTGTGAATGGCGATGATCCCGGGAGTAAGGACTTGGGCTGTGTGCACGTCCCTGCCGTGGGGAAGGCACCAGGAAGCTCTCATCAGCCGTCTCAGTTCCTCAGAAAGTCCCTGGCCTCAGACCTGGGGCTTCTCCCTGCCCACCCCACTCCACAGCTCCTCTTTCTTCACCCTGCGTGGGGAGCAGAGCAGCAGCTTCCTCTCCAGGAGCGCCCAGGGCACCTGCGCATCCAGACCTCTGCTCAGCCCAGCAGCACAGGGCAGGGGATTTCTCATTCTCCTTCACGGTTTCACTCCCTAACACAGTGCCCAGAGACTGAAGTCACTTTTCACATGGATGAAAATACTTTTCAAGACAAGGCGCATTCTTTACATCTTCTCAGGGTTAGAACATTTTCCCCTTTTGATAACAGATGTTATTTCTATAATCAATAGTAGCTTGGAACCCATCTTGCTAATAAATATGTTTAGCTGTACTAACAGTGCTGTCGGGGTTGCGGGGAGCTCAGAAGTCATCACCCTCAGCCCCTTTACATCAGGAATTTCTTTGTGAACTAGTTAGGTATTTTTTTGTTGTTTTGTTTTTTTACTATTATTTCCTAAATTAAATACTTTGAAAGGCATAGCACCCATTTGAATGCCTATATTTCAGGTTCCTTTCATTAATTCTTTAAAGATATTCAAGGTGTTTGCAATTTATTCATCCCTATTCCAGGCAAGGGAGAGGACATATTGTAGCAGACACTGTGCTTGCCCTTTGAGACCCGGAGAAAAACAGAAGCCCTGAGTCAAGTAAGGAAGAAACACAAAGACCCCAAGGCCGGAGGAACTTGTCAGATTCTAGGAACCAACTGCGACCCCACTCAGTCTGGCTGGGATGTACCGCGGAGTGAAGAGGGTGGCGGGAGAGGCCCAGGCCCGAATCTGGACAGAAAGCAGATGGCGCCAGACTGTAAACTCGCTTCTGTGTCCTGCTCCTTCCTGAGCATACTGAGAAGTCATTCAAGGGTGGTAAGCTTGTGAGGGACACTGGCTCCTGACACTGGAAAAAAGCGTTTCACAGCACAATGGAGGAATCCTGGAGGGAGCAGGATTAGAGGTGGGAGGCAGTCACACATCTCCTCCAGATACAAGCCAAAGGCCCCCACTTTAAGTAGGAAATTTCAGAGGAGACAGTCAGAATAACATGAAAGTTGGCGAAATCAAAGATACCTGGAACTCTCAGTGGTGGGATTTAGAGAAGGACTGGGTTTAGTGTGGAGAGAGAAATGGTGGCAGCCGGGTGACCAGTATGAGATGGAGAGGAGAGAGAATTTGGGGAGGGGCAGCTGGGTTCCTCCTTGGCTTCCTGAACTTGAGCAGCCAGGGAGGAGAGGCCAGGCAGCAGCAACTCAGGGACGGGTGCCCACAGCCTGCTGGTGACCAGCGAGCCTCGGAGCGTGTCTCAGAACCAGGAAGAAGGATGCCCAGGAGGACAAGAGTGTGTGTTAGCACCAAAAGGTGAGCCTGGCCCGGAGTTGACAGTGAGAAGCCAGTAAAGCAGAGGTGAGAGGCCATTCCAGGCAGAAAGAAAGGCAATGAGCCTGGGGAAAAAAGAGAAAGGGATTCTGCCGCTGACTGAGCACAGGTGTCACTGGGAACTTATAAAGAGTACTGAATAAAGTATCTTCCTAGCATAGAGGGTTAGGAACCTGTGGTGAGTTTTCCCAAGACTCAGCACTTGGAGCAGGGCTTTGGGGTCCCACATGCAATGCCCGGCACTGTTAGGAAAGCTGCACAAGGGGGCCAAGAAGTTTGATGTCACAGAACACGGGATACTGTGTGTCAGGGCGCCCAGTGACGCTTCCAAACCTTCACCTCTTCTCAGAAGATGGTTGCCACACTGAGATTATCCCCCAGTTCTCAGCAGCGTCCAGGGTCACACTAGCACCCTTTCCGAACACCAGGACGACCCTGCCAGGAAAGGCAGCGGGCAGCGAAATAGTCTTAGTATGTGGTGCAGGGATTCCCTTCCTTTCAAAACCCAATAAAGGGTTAGTAAATAGAAATCTTGTTCAACATAGGATTTATAAAGTTGGTTTTATATAAGGGTTTGCTTTGAATTCACTGGTAATTTTCTTCTTTCCTGCAATCCTTCCTTTTTCCTTTCTTTTAAAGGACATTGCCTACATTCAACTCTTGCAGAAACTAAGAATAAGAAGATGGAGACTCCTGCTAATGTTCGTTCTCAGAAGTACTTGTCCTCTCTTAGAGAATTTGGGCTTCACCTGTCAGAGGCCAGGGGTCAGAACAGTACTGATCTCAGGAAGTCTTAGGGAACCATCTGGAAGTGTGGACGTTCCGGTGCCCAAGTTCTGTGCCAAGAACTAGTCACTCAGCACATAGCAGCAGAACAAGCGTAATGATTTGATTTCTTATAGCCCTTGTCACCTTCCTCTATATATTTGCTGGTGATTTATTAATATCTGTTCCACCTGTCTCAGGCTGCAGGAGACCTTGTATTGCTGAACGCATTCTATAGAGTGGAGAGAAATGAAGGGAGCAGATGGGATTATGACTTATTTTCTAATGTTGAATTTATAAAAAGATCTTTTGTCAGACATTGCACAGCAGTTTGTGGGATGAAATTAATCCTATGAATAAAATTGCTAACCTCATCTAAAAAAGGTGTTTTATTTAGAGAAGGATCGATGTGGCTTGCTAAATATTATTTTTAGTGTTGATAAAAGCTTTTCATAATCTCAGGCCGCAAACATAGGATAAATCGCTGGTCCTGGGTGTTGTGCCAACATGCTGGAGCTAGCGAGGCAAAGCCAGCCCCCCAGCTGTCTCCAGGCCTTCTGTCCCTCGACCTCAATCTCAGAGGAGGAAAAACATATGCTTGTAATGAATATGAATCTAACTTAGGACACAACTCACCGTTTTATCTCCCAAGGATCATCCTCTGTGACTCAGCACGATGTTTACCTGGGTTCACTACAGAACAAAAATCATTCCTGAGGCTATCACGCCAAACCCCTGAGCTCTTCTTTGCCCAACAATTTCATGACTTCTGTTTTTAAGGGGACCATTGATCTACTATTTCAGTGTTGATTCTTTGTGACAAGGCTCACCAGTGTGGTTTATTTCACAGTTCACATGCACCCATTCTGCCCATCGTTCTTCCCAGAAGGCTGGTCTTAGCATCGAGAAGCCAGTCCACTGTACATTATTCTCTCTGTGGCCTTTGGTTTCTCCCCATCAGAGAATGATTCCACAGCCCCTGCCTACTCCGACCTCAAGACTGCTGAAATCATCACCAGTGCTAACTCCTGTGAGTATAATCCTCACTCCTCAAAAAACTCAAAAATCTGGAAAAAATTTACATTTTAAAATGTAAACATTAAATGTTATTGCAACATTTTGATTGTATCCATCAAACAAAATGCCTTTCCTTCCCCCCCATTTGTCTCTTATAGCTTTTTTTTTTTTTTTTTGCAGTTTTTTGCCAGGGCCACGTTTGAACCCACCACCACCTCCGGTATACGGGGCCAATGCCCTACTCCTTTGCTGCCCTCTTACAGCTTTCTAAGCTCGAAGTCATCTAGGGACAAAGTACAAGTGCAATAAATAACACCACATTTCTCTCACACGGCTTTTATATTCTGGATTTCCCCTTTTCAAGATAAAAAGAATTTTAGGGGAAATCAGTTAGTACTGATATCGGCAAATTATTGCTGATTTTTTGCAAGGAGTCCCACAGAGAGTGAGAGAAATCTATGACTTTAGCAATGAGAGTGTCTGTTTCACTCTCGAGTATCACTCTTCCCTCTCTCTGCACAGGAATGTTCCAGAGGAGAGCTGCAGGTGCCACCCCACCCTACAGTCTGTCCTGCCAGTCAAAACTGCTCCAACAGCGTGAAGAACTTCTTCATTAGGACATCAAGCCTTTGGCCATGTGTTTGGTGGTGGCAGTGACTTCTCCCTTGCAAGTGGCTTCCCTGGTTCCGGAACCACCCAAGGCTCTGTACGGTACACAGCTACACGTCGGAGACGTTCCTGTGATCTTCCGTACATCACACAGCTGCTAACAACCTGTCACAGTCAACCTGACTCCAAACTGAGAAGCCGATGGTTTGGGTAACATATTAGAGGAGACGAAAAAAAAAAAAAAGATAGTCCTCATTACTGTAATAAAGCCAGCAGAGACACACTGAGAATCAATTACGGATTGTGACCTAATGAACTAACCCTCAGTCAAGTGGAGAGCTGCACGGAGCCTCCTACATTATCAAATGATTTAGGATGGAGCACTGTCTGAAGACGGTCCACAAGTCCAGGCAGCTCCGCTTCCTTCCACTGGGGCTGACTTAATTACCTTGTTCCTGAGTGCAGAGATCAAATTGAGCAACTTAAGGTGTTAAGGCTCTGCGCCAGCTGGAAATGAAAAGGAAATAATTAACACCAACAAGAGCCACGTCTGAGGTTGTGACACCTCCTGACAGAAGCAAGGAGACTCAAAGTTAAGGCAGGTGCAAAGTCCTTGACGAGGCGAGCCCCGCTCTGCCCGCCTGGCTGGGTTTGTCCAGGTTGCCTGTGGCAGCTGCATGTTGAAGGGTCTGGTCAGGGGAACCAGGGATTCAGAGCTCACAGTGCAGCCGGACGACCGAAGGGCAAATCCACCTGAGGACCTGTGTGCAGATGGCTGGGCTCCCGGCTACCAAGCAGAGGCATGACAGAAGCGTAACTCACTCCACGGCCCACATTGTGTGTCCCAGAGAAAAATAGAATGAAAATTATAATTAAAAACACACACACCAAGTTCTCATCACTGATGAACAGGCTGTCTTTGTCTTTCCACTCCTGGAGTCCAGGACTAGGATTCCCATCTCCGAGCACTGAAATACAAGGAGAGACAGTTTGGTAAACAAGGAGTGTACTGCAAAGGAACCAGCTTATGGATGGGCATTCATTATCATTTTTTGAATTAAATTCTTGGGAGCCATTTTTCCTCATTTGTCACTATACATACAGGGAGGTAACAAGGACACTAAACCAAAACATGGCAGGCTCCTTTACTGCCAGACTAGCAGATGAAGGAGTCTGGGTGTTGGCTCCAATGTCATGAAAGTTCCCAGCAGCAGAGGCACCAAAGATGACAATCCAGGCTCTTCCCCTGAACATTCCAGGCCCTCCTAGAGGACCTACCTAAGCCACCTTGCTTTATTACCTGTGCTACCCCATAGGCACTTTGCAGTGGGGAAACTTAGCTCCGTTACCGCACAGCTCTGTGAAGCCGGCTCACAAAGGGCTGGGTGGGACTGACCTCTCCACACCACTGATGATTCAGTCCCACCAGCAACCCAGGTGGCATCACTTGACAAGGCATGGCACACAAATGTGTCACAGCTGGAAGAGTGTTTGGACAACTAGGCATTTGAGAAATGGGCTGTGTGAGCCAGGTACTCCCCACAGTAAGTCAGCAAATCTGGGGGAGGCAAGGATGCCTCCCCACTGCAGTCCCACACCATGAATCAGGGGTGGGGATGCTCAACTCTCTGCCCAAGGTTAGATGAGCCCCCAAAAGCAGTGTTTCTCAACCTTAAATATGCCTAAAAATCACCTAATTAAATGCAGATTCTGATTCATAAGCCTGGGTGGTGCCAGAGATTGTGCAATCCTAACAACTCACCGGCCTGCTACTGGCCTTGCCAGTCTTTCAAGGGAAAAACAGGCCTTAAAGCTATGTTCCTTCCATAGGGTTCTCATCCTGGAGGGCAGATGTACCAAACCCAGTAATCCCTATGAGCGACTTACCAGTCCAAAGGAGGTAGGAGAAGTCAAAGTCCTCTAGAAAGGATCTGGAGTCCCAGGTCCCTTGGCCTGACCGGTCTTCAAGACCCACTTTTGAGGATAAGACTCGGGGGCTCTCACACAAGCAGACCGATAGGTGGTGAGGAGTAGACTTCCCCAGGCAACGGAGGCCAGGTTTTGGTTAGGCCCAGACAAGCACGATGCATCCGGGCCTGTGTACCCTTCCCCAACCACGTGACTCCCTCCAAGTTGGCTGAGCCTGGCCAGAGAGCAACATACAGGTACAGGGAGTAATTGTCAAATCAATGACCTGCTCACTGACCATGAGGCAATGGCTTGTCCGGACGCCTCGCGTCGAACACAGACAGAAGCATTCACTGGGCTGCTCTGGAACTGAGAGCTGCCAAAAAGAATCCCACGACGCGCAGGAACGCCATGAAGAGGAACACAGATTTGGCAAGGGCAACGCCCTCACCGACGCTCTCCTTAGTTGAATGAGGACGCTGTGGCTGTTGTAGCCACCGCTGGCACCAGGGACACCAGTCAGAGATGTCACTCAAAGTTGCTCTGTGCAAGCTGCCCTCCCCTCCTGAAGGCCTGGTGACTCATTGGATTTAATATTTTCTACTGGAGTCTCACCCCAGGGAAAGCTGCAGGAACGTTTTTCAAACAGAAACCAAAGCACAGCCATTTAAAACAGGGTGTGTAGGTTCCTTTCTATAAAACGGGCTCTTCATTGACTTACAGGGGTAGCAGCCAAGTAGCTCAGTGGCCACATGTCTCCGGGTACTCCATGGTAAGGGCTGCACTTCACGTTGTTTTATTACTTCTTCCTCCGCACCTTCAGGCTTCACCAAGATTAGGGTTAAAATCCTGGATGTGAAAGGCACAGCCCAGAATGGAGAGCCCTTGCCCCTTCCTGGCTTGTGGAGGCTGTAACGCTCCTGTCTGCTCGCAGGCCGGCTTACAGCAGGGATGTCCGTCAGCTCCTCTCAAGGCTGCTAACAGCCCATGCAGACGTTTCCCAGGGTTGAAAATCTCCCAATGTTCCTCCTGTTCTCACGTGTTTTTACCTCTAGAAGGGCTAAAACTGGAGGCAGGTGGCCACTCCCCCAGTTTCCTTCCATCTAGGCTGGGGTCTGCTTTTTCCCGGAAATCTATGAGAAGTTCATCTCCTCGCAGACCTGCCAGCTCCCCCCGACTCCCCGAGTCAGCGCCCAGGGTTCCCGTCCAGCACCCCCGTCCTACATCTCGGGGTGAGCCGCTGTCTTCCAGGAAACCTCATCATCCACTTAAATTCCTTCCTGATCAACCTAAACTTTGACAAGCGCTCGCAGCTTCTATGTCCTTTGAGTTTAAACAGAATGACACAGCCTCGTGCTCAGAACGAGCAGTGTTTACACCTAAGGATGCCACCAGGCTGGCTGCCCACACTAACAGGCAGGTACCGACGTCTGAAGATGAATTCCGGAGGCGGACTTCAGCTTTGGTCGCGCGGCAACTTTGGGACTGAACTGGGAGAGGAAAACCCCCGATGGCGTCTGGGACTCTCCGGTCACGGTCACGGTCACGGTCACTGTCAGTCGGACAGACTGGCCAGCACACATGTGACACCGGTGCTGCCCGGTCACGGCTCAGGAGTCATCTGCGGGAAACAGGCGTGATTCGGAGGCCCCACCAGTCCCCCCGACGCCCAGGGCCTGCGCTGAGGGAGCATGTCCCCTCGTGACTTGGGGGTCAGCGTGGACACTCGCCCCCTCCACATTGTGCCTCTTCCCGGCCTGCCAGTCGCTCCAGGGCAACGTTCCCTTACCGTGTGTCTGCTACCAAACAAATGCCTCTTTAAAAGTGTACGACGATTGTCCTTGTCTGTGCTATGATTTCCTTCTATTTGTAGATACACGTAAATGTAGAATATTTGCACAGTGGTAACAAACACAAGATAAAATGAAAGACACAAAGAAGGAGAAATCCTGAGGATCCTAGGTAGTATTTTGTGGGGTCGCTTTTCAAATACCATCCCCAAACCAGCCCAAGTCATGATATGAGATCAACCGAGAGTTGTCACACGCGGGTTTTCGACGATACTTGGGGACACTCTGCCTTTTCCGCTCAGGCCCTGGGTGCCGTACGTAATTCTACATTACCTACCTCACTATGCATCTTGGAGAAAACCATGGTGTGGCCACAAGGTCATTACAGATAAATAGTTAAAACCCCTTCTCAGTAACAGCCAAAGCACAAAAGTACAAACCAACTGCCCAGTGTTCAAAACATCAACCTTCTGGGGCGGACCGGCCTTCCCACTGTGTGACTGGGCAGCAGGGCTCAGTGCTGTGCAGATTTGGAGAACGTTTGGAGTCCCCTGACACAAGAAAGACTTGTCATCAGAAAATCCCTGGAAGGCCAAGGTGGCCTCCCCTCGGTCTCTCAGGGGACTCCCTTCCTCCACAGACAGCTGGGCAACTCCAGGATGCGCTTTGTCCTGGGCACGAGATCTTCTCTGGAATTGTAGTGCCATCCAATGTTTTAATTGGAGCACTAAAGTATTTCCTTTAATTAGATAGTGTATAATCCCTTGAACAATCCTTTAAAAAATGCAAGCAGTATAGTTAAAATGCCCATAGAAAGATTAAAGTGGAATACTAAAAATATTTTATTAACCCAACACAATATGAGATCCAGAGAAACTGGTGGACCTGTGCTCAACTATGTGAATGGAGGGGTGGGGGGTGGCTTCCTACTGTCTCTACTTCTGATGTTTTGTCAACCCCTTTTTGTCTAATTAGTTCTTTAGTCACCTTGTCACCAATTCCATGCATGAAATTTCCTGTGTTTTAAATGTTGGAGTGATTTCATTTTTTCTGATTTAATCCTAACTGATACATACCCCATGCTAAGGGAATGTTTTGCTTTGATTGTTAAGTGGAATATAATTCAGCCAATAAAACTGATCTGGGGAAATAGGATATGATTAGGGAAGGCATTCTGGAAACAATATGGCTAATGAAAAGGTATGCTCATTTGATCATAACTTCTAAGATTTAGCAGCATGTTACTCTTGAGGTGTGAAGTTTACAAGAAATCTTTGTTCTCATCTCTGGAGTTTTCTTTATCTATTTCAACATTTCCCCTTTATCTTTATGTTTTAGAAGTTTGGCTATTAGGTAGTTGCATATAATTTTCCTTGATTTTATCCTGCTTGATAATCACTGAGTTTCTGGGATTCGTAAGTTGATGTCTTACATAAAACTTTGAGTTGAATGGAAGGGAACACTCATTAGAAAGCTGTGAAAGATACTTTAAACTCCCTTCTGGATCTGTGGCTTTACTATCTTATGTCTCCCACATTCTATTCTCCAAGTACAATGCCTAATTTCATGCCTCTCTGCTTTTGCTTATGCTATAATTTCTACTAGAAATGGCCTTTCTCCCAACACATTATCAATTTACCAATATTCTACTCATACACTAACCATCAGTTCAAAGTTCTCCTTTTCTGTAGTATCTTTCTACAGCAACCTCTGGCAGTGTGATAGCTTCTTCTCTCCTCCACCAACACTTTGATTTTTGTCTGTGTATATATACCACATGAAACACATTCTAATTATTTTTTTTAGTCTCTTCTTCCATCTGACTTTTGTCAATGACAAGAATTCCCTCTTATTCTCTTTGCTGTCTTTCTACCTAGCACAATGCCAATGGCATCCTGGTGTTCGATGAATGTTTATAGACTGATTAAATGAATATGTGAATGAATTGAATTTACTTAAGTCAATAAACGAGTGTTTCTGGAGCCCTTTGTGAGGAGACCCTCAAAGTTTAACTTGACAATGAATAGTATGTTTAGATTTGATTGCGGACATACAAGTTTCTGAGAAATCTTCAGGAAAAAACTCTCAAGTTTCTGAACGGAGGCCAAGAATGAGTTTTAAATCTGTGATAAGTATATAAAAGTAGAAGCAGTCTTTTTTATTATCTATTACCTCCCCAGTCATTAGGAAATCATTTTGTATTCATTGTGATCACACCAATCATTACCGTACTCATTCAGCATTCATACGACTTTCTCATGCGCTTACATAGAAATTCTGTTGTAATTAACTATTAGTTAATGCTAGTAGTAATGGACATTTAAAATACTGTGCAACCAAATAGGGTCACTGACAGCAAAGGGATCAATGTATTCAAGCATGAGAGATGGGAAAGCAATCCCCTACAGTGTGAAAAGTTCTTGAGATGTGACAATGACGTTTGACGTACAGTATGAGCTCGACAGCCTTTTTAGTCCAAGATGGGAGCCCAAGAGTTTCGGCCATCTCTCTTTGACAAAACTTGATTTGAATTTAAAAGAAAAGTTAAAACGGAATTTAAAAGACAACCCGGCATTTGATTCAGCATTTTTCTTTCAGTTTACATGCCGACAACTGTGTCCTAAATTATCTATCTCTTATTTGCCTCATTTACAGACTGTATTTTTCTGTTTTGCAACAAATCTAGCTTTCTTAAGTGATTGTTAATAGAGCAAGGATTTGGGAGTCATGTCAAAATGAAATGTATGTTCATCCTCAAATCAAAGAAGTGATGGACCTGTTAAGAACAGTAGTTGGTTAAGGGTAAGTTACTGAGCTATCCATTCAAAGAGTGTCGTTTGAAATGCAAAATGGAGATCACAGGCTGAGCTTCCTGGATTTATTGGCTGATGGAGGTGGAGCTTGTTTCCTCCAAAACATGCATGCTTCCTTTCCAGATGTGGCCTGTGTCCTTGTCAATGCCAGGATCACAGATCTGGCCCAGCAGGTATCAGGTTTCAGTCATCCAGTTCATCTCTCCGGGTCTGGTGTGAAGTTCTTTGAACACAATGTGCCCCTTTCATGAACAGAGGCCCAGGAAGAAGAAGAAAAACCCAGGAGGAGGAATTCCGGAATCACGTGGCTGCCTGAGTCGTGGGGGTAAGACTTTCAACCACAGAGGCTTTGGTGGTTTTTTTAGAGCATCCTAGATTGTGTGCCCTGTGGACCCTCACTGGCCTTTACTGATGGAAAGAAGTTAGGCTGAGATCAATATGCCTGCTTGGTCCCTAAAACGCGACTCCTGTGTGCACATGGATTCCTTGTAAGTCTATAGGTAACGACACGAGTTCCTTGAACAACTGCTTTGCCTCTAATCTACAGTCAGATGTGAGGTGCAAATCTGTGCAGCGGGGGTAACACATTGACCCCCATCTCACCAGACTGGACAATTTTGATTTCTGGACTGAGAAGTGGTTATGTTTGTCTGGCTTGGAAGAGGAAGTGCGGAACATTTGAGCACCAATGGAGAAAGGGAGGGACTAGCCCCCAGTTGGGCAAGAACAGAGAAGCCCAAAGTGGCTCGCTGAGAGTGACCTTGCCTTCCTGGGATCTGGCTTCACGTAGCTGGGCTTTCACCACTGCCCCTCCTGGGTGGCAGCTATCAGGACAGCCATGGGGGGTGGAGGGCAGCTGGAGGGGCTCCGTGATGAGGAGTGGCTGCCAAAGGAGGTGAGCAGCAGCCACAGTACTCAGGTTGTTCAGCAAGAAGCATGGACCTGGCACCATATTGCCGGGACAGTGAGCGGGGCTTCGTCTGACGAGGGCAGGTGGTCTCTTGGTGCAGCAGAACGGAGTTGGGGGAGTCTGGGCTGTCAGTGCCTGTGCAGTCCCAACACACGCTGTCTCCACTGGCCTGACTCCCCAGCATCTCTCTCTGTCTTAGACGTCCTCCCAATGGAACCCGTTGCACTCTGGTCCACACTGGTCCACATCGGCTCTTAAAATACTAGCATGTCCCAACTGGACGGGCCTCGGGATGGCCTCATCTGGCCGCTGGATTTTACTGATGCAGAACCTGAGGTACAGCAGGAGACATGCACCCCATAGCACGGTGGCCATCTACACTTAGGGCTGCCACTGGGAGTGTCATCCTACACGTGTCTCTCACCCCAGCCAGGTTGCCAGTTTCTCCGGGCATTCTCTGAATTGCAAGTGAGAAGACGATGCCTGCCAGAGTTAGCCCCTGTGTGGGAGTAAGAGCCAAGGTGGTGTGAAGCCTGCACGCCTGCAGGATTCCACCTGCTCCTCAGCCCTCCCAGCACCGCAGAGGGCACCTGTGGGCCAGCCTGGGAGCCTTACCTCTTTATTTTCCACTTCTTCCATGATGCAGCCACTGCTCAGGGCCCCTCTCTGCCTTCTCCTTCCTGGAAGTGGAAGGAAGTACTGGCTCCATCCCAATCACAGAGCCCCAAATGGTTACTGCTGCAGTGACAGCAGGAACAGAATTCTTCCAAGTCTTTGTCCCTTTAAATTCTGTGCAGCAAAAAACTCCACACAGTATCCACCTTAATCATTAAAGCGCTTACTCTTGCCTCTACTGTACCATGTCTATAGAAACCATAAAGTAGAAATCTTTAATTACTTGGAAAGGTCAAGCTTCAAATTGTATATTTAATCTGGATTTAAAGGAGTGTGTTGGTGAAGAGTTATGCTGCAGTGTCCAAACACCTGCTGCTTCCATTTTTCAAGACACAGGCAGGCGCTCGTGGGCACCGACAAACAAGTAAGCCGGTGTTCTCGGCACTGCCTCCCTTTCTGTTCATAACCTTCTTTCAGAATTGAAATATGTCAGCACCTGTCAGAACATGGGTGATTCTTGGTATGTAGCAATAACAGTAGTCTAAAAAGAGACTGTTTCCATTTATATTGATTACTAACTTGGAAAGTGAGGGATACTGAGGTCAAAATTTCTGAGAATACTTACCTTCCCTACTTTCTTTTCTGTCTTCTTCCTTCTCCCTATGTTTTCTCTTTCCCTCCCTTTACTTTTAGCCAAAAGTCTTTTAGGCTCAAGGAGTGTAAGAAGATGGCAGCCCATGGCCACCAGTTCTACCTGGGAGGATGCCAGATGGGTGGAGAAGCAGCAGGCAGCCTCTGCTGGCCCCACGCAGGAGTGAGTGACGAGTCAACATGTCATCAGATGTGACTGTGAGAGGAGCTGGTGTTCTAACCACCGGAGAAGGACGGTACAATATGGAAGGGGAGAAAGCTGTAAGGGACTTGTGGTGTTGGATTCAAATTAGAGTTATGGTGTCCACTCGTGACTTACAGTTACGCGGGCAGGAGGATGGATGGACAGGCAGACAAAGGAAGAGGTAAACGTGGGTTTGTCTGCACCTGTGTTACACACACGCACGTATACATTTACTCTAACATACATTTTCTAGTTTTGAGGGTCTGGGAGCAGCAATACTCCAGTAGCAGGGAGCACACCCACCACCAAGTTCTTAGTTTTTAAATATAACTCCCCACGGAAACAACAAAGATTCCTCAAAGAAAGGCTGATATGAAAATTGAGGACGAAAACTACAAGATGAGCTTAGAATCTATTTTTGTGGCAGAAGGAAAGAAATTGCCCAGAGAATAATAAGGACGTGTCAAAAGGTCATAGCAATAATCTTCAAGGCTGTACCAGCCAAAGCTGCAACAATTTCAAAGTCAAAATAAATAATAGTAGTAAAGGGACTATAACCCATTGGCTAAAGTACTAATTATTGTATCCATATAGATAAAAATAAATAAATGAATAAATGAGGAAATGATAAATATCTTATTGATAAAAAAGCAACTAATAAATGCAATAATTTAAAAATCACCCTTTGACAACCATCACAATAATAACTAATGAAGGTAAGACCCATCAGCGGATGCTAAACTAGAATGTGAAAGTTGGGTGAAGAAAGGCTTTCTCATGCTCTCAAAGCATCACCCCATAAAATACCTGGTAATTACGGAAATGGCTATAAAGTAAGTTTTAAGCGAAGCAAGTTGGCAAGAGTGACCGGACAAGCCTGGGCCCTGTGTCGCCTGAGAAGGTGCAGTGGGAAGAACGCCGTCCCCAGCTTCTGAAAGTCCAGCCACAGGTGCACATGAGAAAACATCAGACAGATCCAAACTAAGGGCTACTCCACAAAAACATCTGACCTATAACCCCCCGAAATAGCAAAGTCGTGAATATTGAGGGAACTATTGCAGATCACAGGCCACCGAAGAGATAAAATGATTTGGCGCAACCTGTGATCCTGGGCCGAGTCCACAGGGCCTCGGTGGGACAGATGGCAAACTGGAAAAGGCTCTCAGAGCAATGGGTACTGGGAAGTTTTTTTTACTATTCCTGTAAGTTGCATGGTTTAAAATAATGAACAATTCGTGCCACACAGGCTGAAAAATCTGTGAAGAGAATATTGCGGCAACAATTGTCCCCAAATTTGTTCCCACTCGTAGGGAGACTGGTCCTGCCGTAATGATTTCACTGAAGTATTTGCTATGAAGGAAAATGCAACCAAGATACTGAGAACCGATGGGCTGATATCGAGGCCTTCCTACCGACTAACAGAAGAAGCTGAAACTGCTAGCAGTGAGCCTGGCAATCCACATGCAATTTTTGCTTTGCTCTTGGCTTGCCATCTGTCACTAGACAAAAAGGAAGGTGCTCGTTCCTTGTCAACAAACATCAATGGCTCCCATTTTCCAATAGAGTCAAGTCCAAACTAGCCCAGAATTTGAGCCCTTCGGGAATGTGACCCAAGACTTTCCATTGTAGACTAAACTCACTGCCCACTCAGTCACAGTTTCCCACAAGCCATGCAGTGTGTCCTATAAAAATTCTAATCAAGCCTGGTGCCTTCTTCATAAGCCTCCTCCTGTCTCCTTGTTATCATCATTAGTGGGTTGTTACTCAGGATCTTCACTCCCAGCACACTGACTGCACTTTTGTGACAGAATTCACTTGATACCTTCCTTTCATATGGCAAGCTGTTTCCTTATCTGTCCCACTGAGTATATTATATGCCCTGAAGGGCTTGTCATTTATTAAATGATTTCATAGGCCAGGGCCATTTTGCACTGAAACTATTAGATATGAAAATATATGTTTGGTGAGAATTTACTGAGAATCTGCTGAATCCTGAGAAATAGCACAGTTCTCGGATTTAGTAGATAAAGTCCTACCAAATGTCTGTTTCCATATCTAACAACATCTGTCTAGAAGGATCTTGGTCAAATACTCAAGAAATGGTTGACCTCCAAAACGGAGGGAGATTTTCCGAACACACATACACACACTGAATGAGAGTCACACAGATGACGCTGATGACCTGCTCACTTGAGTAAACCAACACACGTCAGGGATGGGCAAGAGTCATCACTCATATTTACAGAGCACAAAATATGATCCAATGTGTTCATTTCCATGTACTCTGGTGTAGCTGTTTCCTTGTGCTTCCCAGACTTACTCTTAGTAACAGGAGAGAGAAAGGTGAGGGAGGGGAACTTGGCTTTCTGTCCATCCTCAATCACTGACCACATCTGGCCTCACTAAAACACCTGCAGGGGTTTCAATTGAAGATGTCAGCGATTTCTGCATAGGAAGCTCGAGAATAACTGACTCAAAGAGTATTTGCAAGTATTGGGGTGGCTGAAAGAGGGATAAAGTCATCCAAGGAAATTATTTGAGTTTTTCCTCCTTTTTTATTTGAAAATAAATACAGTATTTGAAAACGTCAACAGTACCTTGAGATATTCCAGTTAAAACAACCTTGGAAATGCAGAACCTGCTCACACAAGGAAAAAACATTCTCTTTTCTGAGGAATAAGGAACACATCCTTATTCTCTTCCGTTTTACAGCTTACATGAGCAAAGGAAGGACTCTTACCACTAGTAAAGACTTAACCTTTGTGGCTCCTGCCAGGGCAGTCTGCAGTGAACTTGTCCAGTCCAGAAAGGTCTGCTGCTTCAGGAACCACATATACCTGGGAATAAAAGCATGAAAGCCTGGTGGTAAACCTCACTCTCAAATAAATGGTATCTTTAAAAAAGAGAATTTTTGAAGGATTTGTTTAGGGATGGGATAAAATTTACATGGGCATTATCTATGCAAAATGGTTTTCCCATGCAAATGAATAGCATAAATCGTATTTATGTTAAAGGAGAGGTTCACTAATTAAGATTTTTTTAAAAATATTTTCAGGGTGGCTGCACCTGTGGCTCAGTGAGTAGGGCGCCAGCCCCATATAGTGAGTATGGCGGGTTCGAGCCCAGCCTCAGCCAAACTGCAACAACAACAACAACAAAAATACCTGGGCATTGTGGTGGGCACCTGTAGTCCCAGCTACTTGGGAGGCTGAGGCATGAGAATCACCTAAGTCCAAGAGCTGGAGGTTGCTCTGAGCTGTGACCCCACAGCACTCTACTGAGGGCAACAAAGTGAGACTCTGTCTCTAAAAAAGAAAAAAAAAACTATTTTCAGGCATTCAGAAACAATGAGTCTTCAGACAGCACATTCTGAAATTGATTATTTCAGGTGATAAGCTCAGCTCTGCTGGCTCAGCTGTGCCAGGGCAGGGCTCACCAGGTTACCCTGAAGTGGCCTCATTCTGGGTGAGGGGGTGAAGGTGAGAGCCTGCATTTGCCATAAGACCTCCATGCTCAGAGGCCAGTAAGGCATCATAACCTTGAAACTGGAAACCCCCGAACCACTAATCATGTAATTGATGAGCACATGGGCTTGGGAGCAGCACTGCCCCATCCTGCGTGAGAGGTTTGCTTTACTCATTTTTAAATAATAATAAGAAAGGTGTAGTCCATACATGATTTTGACTATTCTTCCCAGGATCGTCGAACACAATTTAGAAGGGCAGGAAATCTTATCTTACCCCATCACAAATTCTCTTGGACTAATTAAGATGCATTAATCTCTAGACTCTCTTAACTGCTTCCACAAAGGGCTATGGACGGCCTGCTCAGTTGTGCCCCCAGCGTCCCTCTGCTTCTCTGTCGTAGAAGACCCTGTTTTGAGTAGAGCCCAGCTAATAGTAATGTGGGAAGAGAGGGAAGGAAAGCTTCCCACTCCAGTTGCCCAAGTTGACTCCGGCAACCAGTGGTGGTAACTCACTGTCACACTCCAATTCAGTTTTATTCAGTAGTTGACGTTCTCAAAGAATTTGAGCATGGAGCCAGTAATGGTCACGCGGGTCACGTTGCAGCCCTTCTCTAAAAGTATGATCTGTATAAGCGCAGTTCCTGTGGCTCAACGGGGTAGGGCACCAACCCCATGTGCCAGAGGTGGAGGGTTCAAACCCAGCCCCAGCCAAAAAAACTGCAAAAATAAATAAATAAATAAATATGGAAAAAAAAGGGCTTGGTTCTCGTGCAGTGGCTCACTCCTGTAATCCCAACATTTTATTATTTTTTTATTATACCATGGTTATGTACATAAATGTAATCATGGGCTCACTCCTGTAATCCCAAAATTTAAAAAACAAAAAGTATGATCTATATGTTCGAAAGGCTTCTAGCTTTGCTCACAACTCATTCTAAAAGTTAATCTTCATGATTTTTCAAGTAGCATCTTCTTATTTTTATTGAGAAAAGGAGAGAAAATTTATCTTTCCTTCCTAAAAATTTCACACACAACAAAAATAACACAAAGAAGGCCTCTCTGTATCCCAGCTATCTGATTAGACCTGGAGGCTTTTTTATTAAATTCAGGGTGAGCTTCCTCTGAGCTTATCAGTACGGAAGCCCAAAAATGGCGGCTAGAAAATTAATTCACTGGACGAGAATGAGAATTTCCGAATGAAACAACAAAAGAAGAAAGAGTGAGCAGGACACTGTCTCCAAGACTCAGAGAGGTGTCTATTATCCACTGCTAAAAATCACAGGGACAAATTGGGACACTGCTAATGACGTCTCTATGACTGGAGCTAGTGGAATATCAGGCGTGAGCTGTTAAACCCTGTGAGATGTTGCCTTGCATCAACATTAGGCCCCAGGCTTGGGAGCACCAGAAATGGCCAAACCATTTCTGGCCCAAATATTTTCTAAATAAAGAGAAGTCCCTGGTATTATATGGACCTTTCCTCCCATGAGTATGTGTGGCTCATGGGATGTCTGCGAGTCAGGGCCTGGAGGCACGTCCAGGTGACCAGCACCTGTGCGCACACCATGGGGTCCAGAGGTGCGAGTTTAGGAACATCGCCAATATAAGGAAGGACTTTCGGTTTTCATCAGGATCTGCGGTTACAGCTGGAGAAAACTCAAACTGATCTCAGGACCACAAATCCCAGAGTCCAGCCAAGGCTGGTTCCTGTATATTTAGCTATTGTGTTTTTGAATTAATCCATTTTATTGTATTTCATGTGTTTGAGCTGCCTGCCTCTGACTTGCTTTTGAGATGGATGCTTCCTCAGAGCCTCTGTTGACTGGTGAAGGTCTGGACACTGACTCCAGGTGCTCCCCTTATAGTTTTAGGCCCTTTCCTTCAAGTGCTGGCCCCAGTCTGCAAGCAAGTGCACTATGGAGGCCTCGGGTGAGACCTCTGTCCTCCCAGCTTTGATATCTTTGCTGCCTGAGACTCAGATTCTGGAAGCCTTCACCTTCCACCTGACTGCTTGTTTTTTCCAATTTAAAGTGCACACAAGTGTCTGCAGGTGGCATGCAAGAATTGGCAAACAGCAGAGCCTTTCAGTAGGTCAATGACCCAGAATTATCATCGGTGCCCTCAGAGCCCTCCCCCATTTGAGAGCCATTATTGAGTGCAGGTTGGGGCCAGCAGCTGGCACGGGGCCATGCCACAGCCTCAGTCATGTGGTGGGCTACAGTAGTCAGGGAAGGATCCCAGGGACCGGCTCAGGGAGGGGTGAGGACAGTACAGCTGTCACCCCAGGGAAGGGGACACACCTTCACCTGCCACCCTGGTCCAGATGCCCCCTAACCACAGTGGCTGTCCAGGGCACCAGAGAGCAGTGCAGGGCACCTGTTTGTACCATGCTTCCTGGTGACCGTGGTTCCTGATGAAGTACAGCTGCCCAGGGAGGAGCTGTCTGCCTCTGTGTGGGAGCTTCTCATTCAGTTGGGGTTATCGAAAGCAGGGGACCAGACAGGTGGGGTCCTAGAGAAAATCCTTGACTGTCTCACGTGGTGAGTTCTGTTCTCAGTTCTGTTCTCAGCTCACTTTACCCGATGGTATTTTCCCTTAATCTCAGCGTTTCCCATGGTTGTTTAGAAGACTGGGCCTGTGTGTGGTTGGCTGATGGTTTTCGTGTATTTAATGGTTCTTTCTCTCTGTGGGGAAATCCAGGCCAAGGTGGGCTGGACAAGTCTCCAGCAAGGCCCATCGTTGAGTACGGCCGTGGTTTTAAGGTTTAGACATCCCACTGCTTTCCTGTGTCTCTGGCTACCTTGATGGGACACAGGAAATCCAGCAGCACAGCTCCGGCTGGGAGGCGGTGCCAGCCACGAGCACTTGGCAGGCCGGATGACCTTGGCAGGGCTCAGGGTGACAGTTCCAGGACTTCTGTGAGCACAATTGGTGCAAACACCAGGAAGAATGACACATGAAGTGACCTTGAGTGGGACAAAGTTGATCTACCAGCACTGGTCAGAGATGGCAGAGCGTGTAGAGCAAGGTAAGGGGAGACGCCCTGCGGCCGCAGTGGAGCCAGCACCAGGCCGGCCACGGCGTTCACAGCGACCCTCCTGTTCACAGCACATTCCAGGGTGTCTTTCTGCAAGTGAGATGTCTCAACCACAGGACCCCCCCAGCTAAGTAATAAGAGACTTTGCCCATTCAGGAGTGGTAATAATCGGAGGATGCCCTCCCCATCCTCTGCTTCTCCGTTTCTTGGAGACCTGGGGCCACAGTGCGGGCGGCAGGCAAAGGGAGCCCAGCCCCACGTTCATGACATGGAAGGACACTGAGGTTATCTCCAAAAACAAAACCAGGGGGAGCTGGAGCAGCCTATTTGTATAAAAGTCAAAAAGGTTTGCTGAAGCCAAATGCCAGGCAACAGGGGTGAGGGAGGTGGTTTCCTAGCGGTGAAAAGTAGACCTCACTGACAAATTGTTAAATGATTGATTTAAACATCCCCCCTTTTGTGGCAAGAGGGAAGGTCTGTTAAATTTCCAGTCAAAATGGCTCATGAATGGGTAATCACAGCAACCCTCACCATCTTTTGATTTCCTGGCAGATCTGTGATGCTCGTGAGTTTTGCATGATTGATGGCTGTTGACTGACAATGAGTTTTATGGAATAATAAGCGGAGTCCCAGACGGCAAGAGGTGGAACACAAAAATGAAATGCCTCACCCTCCAGGGGCACACAGTCGCGGCTGCAGGGCCTGTCTTCCAGGACTGCCCCAGACAGCGCCCGGTTCAAACCACAGAGAGGAGGGGCCATTCCATCAGCCATCGGGCTGCAAACGACGCTTTCCCTTCTCTCTCTTTCTATTGTGACAGTCCCCTGCGCAGCCTGTGCCCACGCCCAGTCCTCAGGTAGGAACATTGTGAGCCTTGTCTGCGGTCATTTTGCCACAGGCAGTGAGGACTCTTGGTGCGGTAACTATAGTGACGTCCAGGAAATCCAGCATGAAATTCAAACCACACTAAATTATGTGCTGGGAAAATATTCAGGCCGATCAATAACAGCAAGGAAGAATACGGGCCTGTGTGCTTCTGGGACCCCAGCGTGCGCTGAAGAAGAAAGCAAGCCTGTGGGTGAAGCTTGCAGCAAGCACCCCGGGAAGCAGGAGCCACTGGAAGTCTGGCCTTACTGATGCAAAGGTCACTTGTAAGTCACACTTGATTTACCTGACACACAATGTTATTTTTGTCATGTTTTAGAAGCCAGCTGAGCACGACCAGGTCAGGGGATGGTGGTGGGGGCTGGTCCGGAGCTGAGCCTCCCTATGGGCTGGACCAGGTATCCAGAGGGCAGCCCCGGACAGGGGTGAAAGTGCGTGCTGTTCCACAGGGGGACCTTTCTAGCAGGGTAAAGAGGGCACAGTTATTCTCAGACACTGAGCATGCAGGGAGGGCCCATGTCCGCGAGCAGCGTCCCTGAAACGTGAGTGAGGTCCCTGAGTTTATCTCGCAGAGGAGGCTCCATGATTCCAGGAGCACCAAGCAGCGCAGCAGTGGGTGTGAAGGTACCATCAGGCTGGCCGGGCTGGCCGGGCAGGCAGGTGCAGCGGGCCTTAACCATGCTCCCGGCTGCATTCTGAGCAGCCTTTATTATCCTCGTGATTGTGATGTTGCCCTTACCCTCATCAAAGAGATGGGAGCAGAGGCTTATATGTAAACCCAGTGCTGTTTGGATGTGGGATGGAAGCTAGTAGCCTTGCCTCAAGACAGCTTCTCTCAAAGCCAGCTTGGTGGCCTTGGGCACAGAAGTGGACTGGGATCTTGGAGGCTCATCCCAAAAGCCTGTGCGGTGCTGGCACAGGACAAGCAAATGTCTGGCCACTGGCAAAAGGGCCCCATGGCTGAGAAAGCCAGAGAGGGCCTCCACCATCAATTTTAACAATTTTACTAGTCGATGTGTTAAAGCAAGTATTTCCCTCTCAAAATGAAAATAGTAAAAATATATGATATGCAAAGATGTTCTCCAGGGTGTTTGCCCTCTTTAACTGTGGGCCCCCAAATGGACTTGAGACTGTTTGGCATCGCAGCTCTCTGAAGAAGAGTGTTATTACTTTCTTCACCAGGCACAAGGTGGTGGAGGGGGACTAGACGCATGAGAAGCCACCCGAGTGGCCAGTGGCCCAGTAATTGCTGCAGGAAACGTGGAAAGCTGGGGCTGAGCAGTGGGGTGAGGCCCAAGGCTCCGAGGTTCAGTCCCCTTCCATGAAGTAGAGGGGGGCACCACCACCCCCAGGCACCTGTGGAAAGCAGGATGCACTTGGTCCAACTCACAGGGGGGCGTCGTAGCTGGCAGCTCCTAGCGCACTGGCTGCGCACTTGGTTTAATTTAGTTAGAGAGCCCCTCCCTGCAGATCAAACCCACAGAGAAGCTCCTCATGAACTCAGCTTTTGTACCTGCCGCCCTCTCTCACCTCACTTGGGAAGGGTATCTTTCCTCACCCCGCATGTTCCTGGGAACACAGGACACAGAGCTGGTGCCCAATTATAAGGACACAATGTGTAGAGAAGCCTTTGTGGTCTCTGAGAATCCCTTCCAGAAGTCCACGGAAGGGTCGAGCCCTTGCCCGTATGAGTCCTTACCTAGTTTTAAAGTCTGACCTACTTAGTCAGTGCACCCTGAATTCTTTTCAATGTGTATGCACACGTGTGTGCATGTGTGCATTGTATGTGTGTGTGCACACATGTGCATTGTGTGTGTGTGTGTCAGAGAAACAGCAGGAAGGAAGAGGCAATAGGTTCCTAAAAGCTGAGAAGTTACTATTCTAGTCGGGATAGCAGCGGTTCTGATTGGAGCCAGGACTTTTACACCCTAGTACAGATATTTTTAAAATCAGCGTTGTTTCCTGAAGGTTTTTGTATATGGCACTCTGCTCAAAGGCCATTTGTGACTCTTTGAACCACTTTGAGCCACCAAAATCAGTGAGTCCTCCCAGCATGCTGAGAGAACCCTAAAACTCAAAGTCCCTTTGGAGACCCTGGCCACTACACACAGCCAGCAGCACCGAATGCCGTGGTCAGCAGCTGGAGCAAGAGCAGCAGGGCAGCAGGCAGGAGGGAGCAGCCCCTTGGGCAGCACGCGGGCCGAGAGGCAGAGTGCCAGGGAGGTGGGAGGAGCCACCGCAGCAGCAAGGGGACAGAGCAGGCCACACCTCCAGAAATAGGCCAGAGTCACAGCTGCAGAGCTAAGGGTGCTGTCTCTGCTCTGCTGTGTGTTGACTAGGTGCCACTTAGGCAGGCGCCTCCCCTTTTAGGTCACCTGTAAAGGGGGCGGTAAGTGGGAGACACCTGTTTCCGAATCACAGAAGCATGCGGGTGGCCTCAGTACCGGCACCCACAGATCTGGGCTGGGACTGATCATGCTCCTTAGATAGGGAGTGATTAGCTATAGCACTCCTTACTGAGCAATTTACGGTGATAGGAGAGATAGCTCCCTTTCCACGCCCCAAAACCGCATCTGACGCAGAGTAGACACACACTGAGTATGTGCTGAATGGATGACGTTCCCAGCGATCTGGCGGAGATGTTCCATGCTGGGTAGCCTGGTAAAGACCCTTGCACTCACTGTTCCTGAACACATTGGTTAAGTGTCTGCTATATCCTGAGCCCTGTTCTAGGCTAAGATCCCTGCTTCCAAGATTACATTCAGGGGAAGGGAAACAATTAAAATATGGGAAACAGGGGTATTGAACAGCATCCCGGGAGAGGATGTGCGCTGAGAAGAGCAAAGGAGACGGGCCACAGGGATGGGCGGTGTCGGGAAGAGCAGAGGGGTCGGTGCAGTGCTGGGAAGTCCAAGGAGGATGTCTGGCGGAGAAGTGGCCCTTGCCCAATGCAGGAAGGAGGTCATGGAGGCAGCCACACGGTGGGGGGACTCCCCAGACGGGGCAGGTAGACAGGGATCTGGGGCGGGAGCTCACCTGGGCCCCTGGACCAGGGTGTGCATGGGAAGGGAGCTGGAGGGCAGGAAAGGCAGGTAACGAAGCTACCTCACAGTAGCCAAGGATCCTGACTTCCCAGGGAGACGGGGCGGGGGGGTGTTGCTTCTGAGAGTGTGGGGCAGAGCAGTGATGTCAGTTGGCCATGGGGGCAAACTCAGTGCCAGGGGAGCCAGAGGAGGTGTTTGCAATAATGTAGGGCAGGAAGGAGGTGGGCTGGGCCTGGGAGGTAACCACAGCAGGGTGAGTAGGTTAAAGGCTCTGATAAGGTCAGCAGTAAGAAATCCTGCTCAATTCTAATTGCCTCTGCACTGTCCGCACTTAACAGAGCACAAACCCTGTGTTCTCCATAACACATCCTGGTGTCCACAGAGCAGTTGGGAAACGCTGCCCTAGAGGACTGGGGGGATGGCAGGAGAGCACGAAGGCTTACATGTGTGTAAGGACACGTGTAAAAGGACTGTGTTAATTCGGACCACAAAGATGACCGCGGAACCCCAAAAAAGACATCCAATAAGATGCTCAGAACCAGATCCAGGGTGGAGACCCTCACCCAAGAGAGAAAACTCTGGACTAGGCAAATTAGTCCAGTCCTTGAGGGGCAAGAGATTTTCCTGTTTGGCAAGTAACACCAGTGGCTGGAGAAGACATGAGCCCACATGGTGTCCTTCTAAAAGAGACATTTGGAGAATTACTGTGTTAGCAAAGCTGTTGAACGCTGACTAGTATTTAATCAATATTTATTCCAGAATTATTAGTTGTAAGAACAATAACAGAAAAAAGTACCATGTAAATATAAAGTCTTATTATAGCTAGGAAATTGGATGCATAAGCTGATTAATTCAAAATCTGTTTGGATATCCTTTGGCTTACATTGCCAACTTTCTGGGTGTGCGGTTTGAACTGGTGACTTTCAAAATTGATGCTGAGGGCAAGAGACAGTGCTAATTAGTGCATGAGCTTTTCACATCTGAAAATCTGGGAATGAGTCCTTCTTGGGTCAAAAGTGAAAATGAGCTTGGTTCTCTCACTCTGATCCCTGTTGACGTTGTCGTCATCACAAAACTATCATGTTATTTGGCATCGCCACCAGGCCGTGTCAAGAGACCCTCCAACTGGTGCTGAAGGGCTCGGCGGCAGATCCAGGCCGCGCCGTAGCAGGGAGGGAAAGTGCAGGAAGCAGTCTGCACGCCACATAAACAGCACAGCCCAGTGGCTCTAGCCCTCTCATTTCATAAGGAGTAAATTCATATGGGCCAATTTTAAATGAAAAAAAAGGAAATTAATGATGCATATCCAATCTAAAAGATAGTGTTATCTACTTTACTTCACTACGTGTGTTTCATTTCATTGATTGTGCCCTATAATCTTAAGTCACATAAGCATATAAAATGATGCAGCACAGCAGAACACAAGCCTCCACACAATGAGGTGTCCCCCGGCGTGGCCTGTCACCCTGTGCAGGCCTGGGTGCTCCTGCAAGCACGGGTAGGGGCAGAGGGGCTGGTGGGGGTGGAGGGGCGGGTGGCTCTCCCCTTCTCTGCAGTCATGTGTGGGCTTCCTGAGAGCACAATTCTGGTGGCAAGAGGGGCTTAGGACTGACCTGGGACAGGCCATGAGGGGCTGCTCCCCGCTCTCACATTTGTTGGTTTCTGGGAGTTCTGGGATTCTCCCAGGAGCTTGACTCAGTGTGTACAAACCAAGCTCCCAACCATCCCATGAACACAACAGGTGTGAGCAAGATCGGCAGCGGGCAGCGCATCCCACCAACATGGGAGGCGCAGACACCATTGTGGTTGGAAAAGCAGGAGGGAAATGAGGACGTCCAGGTCTGACCCTGAAGAGCTTTCAGGACATTTTGCCAGGCTGCAGGTGCCCGCTGGCCATGGCGTAAGCCATTACCAAGCTGAGCCTTAGGCTTCTGGGAAGGAAAAATGCAGTGTAATTCAACAACTGGAGTTTAGACCTGGGTTCAGCCAAAAAGCAGACTAGAGAAATGTTAAAATTTGCTCTTTTAGATTTTTCAACCTCAAAGAAAATCACCAGATACCAGGGAGGTAAGAGAAGTAAGGGCAAAAAATTCAAATGTTCCCAGGCTCCTGTCCGCTCCACCTACTGTATACAAGTAGGCTGAGGTGCAAAGGCCATGCTGAGAGCCAGATGGGAGACATGCCTGCATTGAAAGGCATGTTGAGGTTTCCTTTATTCAAGGAATTTTTGTGGGGTGCCTATGACAGGCATGTCCTGAGGTCCAGTGTGAACACCTTCCACCAGGTAAGGGACAGCTCCTGGGGTCCCTCATCAGAGACTCCAAACACCCTGGCAATTCAGAGCATCATTAAGAATAACCTCTGGTTCTGTTTATTATAACCACACAAGGTTATAACCAACCTGGTCCCTGAGCCCCACAAATGCTTCTCCAGGTCAGTGGTCAGCTAGAAGACTCTTGGCGTCCCTTCCTACACCACCATCTGTGGTCCCTGAGAATTATCACTTGGCTTTCTGGGGTTCCCAATGGCTTTATTGATAGCATCAAGAAGTTGAGAAGATCGTGTAGGAAGGAAGGGCGCAGAGGAAGGAGGGCCCGGGCAGCACCTGCACTCACGGTGGTACAGGGCCACTGCCAAGCTCACTGCTGCCTTCCCGGGTCTTGAGCTGGCAAGTTGGGTGAGTATTAGTTGAGCTGCAACAGGAAGGGGGAGTCGTCGACAACAGGGGACAGGTCACCGTGCTGTCGGCAAGCGTGTGTGGCCACAGCTAGCATCCTCAGAGCAATAATTCCATTTTATGTCTTTCACATTTAATAGCAAATTTGCCACTGAATCTTTAAGACAGAAGGTACTTATTCTCAATCTACCACTCCTCGCACTGCTGTAATCTCACGCCACTCATTCTGGCTGGTGGCACGAGGCCCGTCTTCCCATTAGCTCATATCCTTCCCGAGGTGGCCTCCTTTACAGATGGCTGATCAGCAATCAACACCCATTTGTTTCAATCAGAACAGCTCCCGTTCCTTCTCATTTAGAAGCTGTTCCTCCAGAAGCACATTAGTGGGGGGCGTAGAGAGCGACTGGTGATGGCAACAATGGACTGTTTTTGCTTAAGAAAAAATGTGTCTGAAATCCAGAGGAAAGAAAGAAAAGAAACATCCCGTAATTTGCATATCGGTCCATGGACCTCAAAGATGATTTAAGCCTCTCCTACTTATTGACATGTATAATGTCCCCTTTGGAGTTTAAGAAGGAAATTCCACATTTTTTTTTTGGTTAATCTGTTCTGTGTTATTTGGAGATCAATAAATAATTAACCACAGGTTTTCTTTAAGTTCTAGCTAGCATTGACTAATATTATTATAAATAGAGAATCAGTATAACTAATAGCACAAGGATTTATAATTCCACATTTTTAATCATGAAATTGAGACAAGAGGATAAATACCTTACCTGGACCCATTGGCACTATAGGGATACGGGAATCTCTGCAGAATCGGGATTTTAGAAGTTCATTGTTTAATGTCACTCTAGCTAGAGTTTTTGGTAAAGGAATAGTTGAATCTTCTGACGCCATTCATTCCTCGAGAGCAGAGTGGAAGCCCATGCCTGGCCCTCCACCCGCTGCCTCTCTCTTCCTCTGTGGCCCTTTGTCAACCAGCTGGGCCTTACCTGGAACCCTGCGGTACTGAGACTAATCATGAGGGCTTTCCAAAAGCTCATTCCCCATGCTGGGAGACGCTAACTTTAATAACAGGAGTCCATGAAGAGATTTTCTTATCTTGCTCCTCCTTCCTGTACTTCACTTAGGTAAAGGCCACTCATACTCAGAAATCAGCATTTGTCACCAAGCAAAGGGGACAACTTAATGTTTGACCCCTAATGAGTAAATCCAATTTTTTATTAGAGGAGATCTTGAAAATGTATTATTGCATTTACAAAGTGTAGACTGCTGAAATTTGACATTGGGATCTTTATTATTTACGTAGCTGGAATTGTTAATGTTCTCTAATTCCATTCCTTTAAAAAAAGGGGGAGAGGGCGGCGTCTGAGGCTCAAAGAAGTGGGGCACCGGCCCCATATGCCAGAGGTGGCAGGTTCTAACCCAGACCTGGCCAAAAACTGCAAAAAAAAAAAAAAGGTGGGGGGGGAGTAAGTTGCTTTAATGTGTCGTAGTTGCCTGGTCCTTTCAAAAAGATACCAAGAGGTTTAGCACTGACTATTTCTTCCTTCTGCGTAGACACTGAGGCATGTCTCAACAATGTTGGCTTTGCTCAAAATATAACTGATGCTGCTCTGCCCCCTCAGCTTTCAGTTTATTGCAACAGCCTGCCACGATGTCGTTGTTGCAAGATCTCTGAACAGACTTCTCTTTCCTCCCTCCCCTGTACCACTGTGTCCTTACCTAGATGTCACTCAGGTGTGTTGGCCCATCCCATGGACCGTGACCCGCCACAGGGCCACAACTCTCTTCCTCTCCTCACCTCCCTCCTCGTCCTCCTTCTTCTTGGTCTAGCACAGTGTACTTGAACCACGACTTAATTCATTAAACAAACGTGGCTCATTAATTAATCCATTAAACTAACATTTATTGAGGCTACACCATGTCCAGAGCACAGGACTGAGCACAGGGCACAGGACGAGGAGACAGGAGCACTCCCTCCCTGGATGGATTTATTAAACAGTCAAGGAAAGAAACAGAGAATCCCTCAAACACCTCCAAAGTGCATGGCTTCTGCCCATCCGGGTACAATGATGAACGTGGACTGAGAACTTCTTAACAGTTCATCGAGTGTCACCTAAGTAGTGCGGATTATTTTGGACATGGGTACTTAGCTTTAGCAAAGCCCATTTTGACAGCACGTCACTGCTGCAAACCCCGCAGGATGCAGACGTGACAACTTGCTACATGCCATGCAGTTTCCAAGACAGCAATGTCTCATTACAGGAAAAAAAATCTGGACAATTTTCTGGTTATTCTCTGCTTTGACATTTCTCCTGGATTGGAAATCTTTAAGGAAGAATTTTTGGAAGAAGGTACTGTCCAATATGCAGATGGAATAGGACCTTCTCCTATCCAGACTGTGCTCAGGTCTAAAATTGGACGTGATCTCTTACCATCTCCGGCTGGTGTCTTTTCTTGGACATTCATAAACAGCACACCCACAAACGAATGTGAAGAGAATCACATGGGCGTCAGAATTCATCAGGAGTCCTTTACTAACCAGAAATTTAAAAATCCTCCATTTTTTTGACCAACCTGAGTTCAGAAGCCTCTGTGTGTGTGCGGAGAAGAGACCGTATGTGTAAATATAGACTAAACATGTATGAAGAAGAACCAAGGTGTGCACGCACCTGAGAGCACTTTCACATGTTTTGTTTAACCTTGTACAATTAAAAATTTTGGATGAAACAAACTGAAAATCCTTGAAAAGGAGTTTTGAAAGTGAGTAATGGTTATGCCTCTCAGGAGACGTAAGGGGGAGAGAGGCGGACCAGGAGCAGAACCTGGGAACTCAGTCTAATTCCGGCCCTGACGCTGACTTGCAGCGCGACCTTGAGTAAATCACCTGCTCACCACGTGCCTCACTCTCATTCAATCTGTAAATTTGAGCTTGGCAGTGACCTCAGTTACCCCATGGGTATGCCGTGAAAAGAAATGAGATAACACTTCTGAACTTGTGGGGAAACCTAAAGACAATGGAGAAAAGAGTGACAAAAATGATTAAGAAGAAGCTGGATTCCTTGAACAAAGGTTCAAAGACACACCAGATAATTTAGACTAAAAAAATAGATCACCAAGAATTGATTTAATGATTGTCTTCAATTTATGGTATTTTCATGTTGATCTCGTCTCCCTCTTGCTCCCTCTCTCCTTCTCTCCTGGGCTTTGCTGCTCTCGTGCTCTCCTAGCCCTAACCAGTGAGAGCAAACCTCGCCCTGATGCATCACTCAGCCCCTCCCAAGTCAACCAAACCATTAGCCTTGGAGGGACCCGGAATGGGGGTGACCCGCTCGAGAGCGGCCTCCTCCACCACCCGACACCCCCGTCAGCCTCCTGTGTGTCTGTTGACATGTATCTGAAAATACCCAACCTTGTGTCCTCCAATTTTCTGGCTCCTGGGCTGCCTGGAATTATTTAAAATAAAATATGGAATTGAACAAACCTGTTGACATATGACAAAATTCATGTTCACCTAAACACAATCCTCACACATTCCTCTTTACCCATTCTAGTAGAATCTCCTTCAGCAATGGCCAGGCCTCCAACTTCACTGAAAATATTTAGACCAGTTAGGCCACTGATCTTACTGAGAGAGGATCTGGGGAAATAACTGAAACATTCGTGCAATCATCACAGGACTAACTTATTCCAAAACAGAGTAAGGATGAAAGACGCTGAACCCAAGCCTTTGCCAAAACCTTAGAATTTACATCCAACTCCTGGAGTGCTGCAATAAACACTCAGAGCCTGCCCCCAGAAAAAGAAATGGGAGAAAATGTGGAAACTCTAGTAGCAAATGTTAGAACTCAGTTTAGCATCCAACTGTTTGAGGAATGCAATAATAAAGAAATCAATCTACTCTAAACTAACAAAAAGTATTCTTCTTTCCTATCACTCACCACCTGTCAAATCGATTGGAACAGTAATAGACAGATAGACCAAGAGAGAGATGTGACCACTTCACAGTTCACATAATGAAAACCAGCAAGCAGACAGGAGAAACTTCTATCTCTTTATTATCTCACTAGGTGCCAACCAGGCGAGGCAAGCCATTGTTCCCAATTATTGTCATTCAAGCACTCATCAATAATTATTATACATCCAGAAAGAACTGAATTTATAATAATTGACATCAAAATTTGTCCCTTTCCTTCTGATCACTGATGTCACAAATGAAATGTGGCAGTTTTAGCAAGAAGGAATTAGTAGCGGAAGCTTTGATCGGGAACCATAAACGCAGGTTCTTCAACCCTGTACCTTTGCAAACTGTAAACTACTGGTTTTCAAGCTTCAGTATTTTCAAGGACAACATTCCCTTGCTGAACTGTGTGTTCTTAGTATCCAGGCCTTTACTTGCAGGCCCACTGCATCAGGTGTCTGAATTATTAACCAGCGGGAAGATGATGCCCAGCCACTGTGCACTCCTTCAGTGAACTCTTACTCTGCTGAGAGGTTCTTCTTCTTTGAAAATACCTCGGAGCTCATGTGAGCTCAACAAAAATATGCTGAGGAACAGATACTGGCTCAGCGATACAAGCACCAAAATTCCATTCTTTTAAAGAAATATGCAATCGCAACTATGTTTCATTGACTCAGAAGTCGCCTCCATTTTCTATTTTTCATGTCCCCCTCATGGCTTTTTCTAGAAGGATAGTTTGCAGCACTGTTGCAATGCGTATATGCCATAAGAGTATTCTTTAATAAGTCCAGAGTCCAGATCACTTTGAGATCATCAAACAAAAGGGGATCTAGAATGATTGTTGCATTGCCTAGTCAACAAGATCAGCACAAAATAATCTTCACATTTCAGGAAGAAACGTGACCATCACCTGGAAAGTCAGGCCAATCAGAACTCAGCCCACAGTGAAATCTAAAGTTGGTACATAAGTCACCTCAGGGGGGCATTTTTAGACGACTTATATAAGCTACACTTTCAAGATCATTTTTGACAGGAAATTGGGTTAATCTTGTAATCTCTCCTGTTCTTGCTGTAGTCTTAGTTGTCAAGGGAGGTAGGTAAATGTGCTATTTTCTGGTTTTGTTTCATGGTTTGTTAGGAGAGTGGGCCAATTTCATACCATTTGCTGCTTGCATTACTATCTCAAGATTGTCACAAGAATTGATAAATTTCAGACTGTTCTTCTTGTCCTCATTACAATCTTAGGGTTGTCATGAGAATAAATTGATTTTGTGCCATTTGTTGTCCTCATTACAGCTTTTGTCGTGAGAATGGCTTCATTTGGAGCCGTTTTTGTTCCTACAGCCATTTCCGTCCCGAGAGCAGAGATCGTCAATGAAAAGAAAGAGACACGGGTCTCAGAGGCTGGTCCCCAGAGCAGCAGGCCCTCCTGCAAAGATCCAATGAGGACAGGGACAGGGACAAAATGTGTCCCTTCCTGTGAGGAATTTCCCATTGTGAGTTTCATGACCCTGTTGTGATCACAGAAAGCATCACCCCTGTTTACTTGCATCATCTGCCCCCTGGGAAGAGTGTCCCTGCTGCCCCAGGGGGCTCTGCGAGGCAGTGAACTGGAGACCCAGAAGGAGCCCTGGGCAGGGGACAGCAGGAGCAGTTGGGAGGGCCCAGGCCAAGGTGCTGTGACAGGAAACACATTGACATCATTGGGTCAACTTGCTGGTCATGAGACATGAGAAGACACAAATGTCTCCCCCACATTTGACTCTCCAAAACACAGTTACTATCCCAAATAGGTTTTATTTCCTTTATTGAAAAATATTCAGATCCTAATGAACTCAAGCTAGATGTAGGCAAGATGGGCAATCTCCCTAAAACTGGACGGGGGCTCAGTGTCAGTGTGTGAGCACAGGCCGCTCTGTAGCAAAGCCTCAGGCTTACAACCAGTCAGAGAATCACCTCTAGCTTTTGAGAACCTGCCGTATTAGAGATATGTTTGCATTAAGTATTTTAGAAGAAAGTCCAGACAGTCAGTGGGGAAAGATGCACAGTAAGGAAGCAGAATGAGTTCAGGGCTTTCTTGTCCAGGGATGGGAAGCAGGGATAAATTCAGGACTGTCTTGTCCAGGGATGGGAAGCAGGGTGAGTTCAGGGCCGTCTAGTCCAGGGATGGGAAGCAGGATGAGTTCAGGGATGTCTTGTCCAGGGATGGGAAGCAGGATGAGTTCAGGGCTGTCTCGTCCAGGGAGGGGAAGCAGGATGAGTTCAGGGCTATCTTGTCCAGGGATGGATCACATCATGTGTTTTGTTCATCCCTTTGATCAAATTCAAATCAAGCATTTTATCTTCATTGAAGGTAAAATCTTCAATTTTTTCTGCTTTCTTTTTTATATAAAATACATTATTTGGTTGACTGAGTTAATTACAGAGCACAGGCTGGGAAGACAGGAAGAGGATTGTCTGATTGTGTAAAGGAAATTTGGACCAGAGAAGATGATGTATTCCTGGAAATAGATAAACTTTGTGGCCTCCAACAGAGAAAGAAGGATCCATGAAATGGGCCCGTTCATACAGAGCCAGGCACTACCTGAAATGGGGCTTCCAGTGGGAACAACCCAAATTGCCATCAACTATTAATGGAAGAATACAACGTGGCCTGCGCACGTGGTGGAACCCCATTCAGCTGTGGAAAAGAACAAGCACTGACACACGCTATGGCGTGGAGGAACCCCAACCCATGCTCAGCGCTGGGGCCAAACATGGACGAACACAGACTTTGATTCTGTTTATGTGGAATGTCCCATCTGTCAGGACAAAAAGGGGAGTAGCTGTCTAGGGCTGGGGAGAGCTGGTGGGCAGCGAGTGCCAATGGTTACAGGGTTTCTTTGAGGAATCCATGGAAAGGTCAGAAAGTTAGATTATGATGATGGTTGTACAATTCTGTAAACTTACTATAACTCATTGAATTGTACAATTAAAACAGGTAACTGATAGAATATAAATTATGTATAGTTAAGCTGGGGGCTTTTTTAAATAGAGATTTTGTAATAATCTCCCCAGTAGGTCATAGTAAGTCTAAAGTAAAGTGACCTTTATTTAATAGGCAGCAGATGAACAGGAAGAGATGTGAGAAGGAAGCATGTTTAGTAGGAGAACTGTTACCTACCAGGAGGGCACTATCAAGACTGCTACAGTTAAATCCGGTGGAATGTTCTAGTAATTGAAAGAGGAACACTTTCTTCTACATCCTGGTAAAATAAACCCATCTCATTTAAGTTGGCCTTGACCCTCCCAGACTTGGCACCCAAGAATTGGGTGGGACTGCTGTGGGAATCTGTGATTTGGGGAGCTGAAGGTTAATTAACCGTAGAGAAAGGCACAGCTCTGCGCCAGAGGCGAGCCACCTGCGAGACGGGCGCGGGAATGAAGCGCGAGGTGGCCTCCTTGCAGCAGCCCGGACAAGAGGGAGAACCCAAGTTAGGCCCTGGGGACTTGGAAGGAATGAAAGAACAAGGTAATTAGGGAAGAGAAGCCCTGGAGGGGAAGGAGAGGGGAGGTCAGGGGATCTGCGGGAGGGCTGAAGCACAGCTGTCAGATCACAGCCAGCGTCCTGACCAGGCACTAGCATTCTGAGATGTTTGACAGTGTTGCTGGGCTAATGCCTTTGTGCCCAGCCTAATAAGAAACTGTGATCATTACAGACTAAACATGATAGAATCTCTGGAGGGTTCTTACAGGCCAAAGAGCTGTCAGGTGGGAGTGTGCACTGCTAAGTGGCCAGGAACGTGTTGAATAGCGGTCGGTGAAGGGCTAGCTGCAAAAGGCGACGGGTCAGATGAGAAGTCTGCCCGAGAGGCGCGACCCCTCCCCGAATCAGGCTCAGCCACGGAGGTGGCTCTTCCCTGCCCCTTCCTCCTCTGCTGCCCTGGAGCAGCTGGTCCCAGCACTGAGTCAGAAGGCCCAGAGCCCTGTACCCTGGTGACACAATGGATTCAACTCTCTGAGCTGAGTGACCTAAGGGTGCCTTAGTGCTTTTCATTAATTTTTCTATGCAATTGTACACTTTTATGCATCTCATTTAACAAATGGTTAAGCTCTTTATGCTGTCAAAGGGGTCATGTGTTGTCTGAAGGATTCTAAGATATATTTCCTCATTCGCAATTCTCCTGCTAATATTAACTACATTATGAGGAGTTTGAAAAGCCAGCACACCTCCCCTTTGATAAGCAGGCCTCTTCTTGCAGCCCCTGTGCCCTCCAGAGGGCCATCTGGTCCCGGGAAGGCAGGACTCCCACCCCTCCACGCTCGGCCTGAGAGCCGGCGACCAAGTCCGTCCGCAGCCCAGGCTCCAGGAGGAGATGCACTTGTATCAATGATAGATAAGTCCCAGCTAGAAATCCAGGTCCCTAACAACCTAATCACTGGAACCCTGTCAAGTAACCCCTAATTTTGAAGCGCGTGGTTAATTCCCAGCAAACTGATTTATGCAGTGTTTGAGGTTTGGGGAGTCGTGGTGTTCATCTGCTGTTACCAGGAACTCGGCTCTGCCTAATCATTTAGATCATTGACATAACCCAGTGCATCTCCCAAGAAAATCTCTTTTGTCAGCACATCTAAAATTTGCTAATTAAATCAATGATGGCACTATTCACTTTCTTAAGGGGAAAAAGCCTTCCCCACACCTCCCAAGTTTTTCTCCCTCCCTCTCTCTCTTCTCTTCGTATCGTTCTCTTCCCTCCACATCTGCGATTCATAAGCAGCAGGAGTCTCAAAGTTTAACTGGAATTCTCTGGGCTTTATTTTGTGTGCCAGCAACAGCGAACTGAAGCAGCATCCTTCCATTCAATCAGTAGTGAACACGCACACCTGCACACAGCCGCACACGGACGGAGCCACGGAGCCCCCTTCAGAAAACCAGGGGCGATCCTGAGCATCGCGGGAGCCTCGCTCCTTCACTGCCCTCCGGAAGGGTGGCGGTCACTGCAAGGAGAGGCTTGGCCAGCACCACACTCGCCCTCGGTGTTATCCAGCCAGTGTGAACTCCCAAAGCAAGGAAGGACAGGCTGTGTCCTGGGATTACAGGGCCCTAACATCAGTGTTCCTCTGTGCACTCCAAGTTGGGAGAAATTACAGAGGGCTAGAATGAGCTATTTTTCACATTTTGTAAGTTTTAGGTCATGATGTTTTTAGATCGGATCTTTCTTTCTCAATTCATAGAAAGTAAAAGGTAAAACGCGGGAAAGGAGATCTGGACACTGTTTGGTTCCCTTAATGTCGACCTAGAAAATTCTCCCCTCCTCCTACCAGAAGTGAATTTAAGAGCTAAAACTAGAAGCAGAATAATTCTCCAAATGGCATTATTTATGTAGTTGGTTATTTTTTTTCAATAGAGTTAGGGGGTACAAGTGGAGTTTCATTATATGGATATATCGTATGCTGGTAAAGTGTACCCATCACCCAAATAGCGCACGTTGTACCCGACAGACAATCTTCCCTCCCTGCCCGTCTGAGCCTTCGGGGTCCTTTCTACCCTTCTGTATGACACACTTACCCACAGCTCGTCAGGGAGGACATGAAGAGCTTGGTTTTCTGTTACTTTAGTTATTTCACTTAAGATGATTATCCAGCTCTACCCAACATGCAGCAGAAGACCTTATTTCTTTCCCAGCACTTTGTACTGAACACCTTTCCTCAGCATGTGTTTTTGTCTATTTTGTTGAAGATTGGTTGGTTGTAGTGTATGGATTTGTTTCTGGGTTCTCTTTCTTTCTTTCTTTCTTTTTCTTTTCTTTTTTTTTTTTTTTTTTTTTTTTTTTTGTTGTTGTTGTTGTTGTTGTTGTTGCAGCAGTTTGGCCGGGGCAGGGTTTGAACCAGCCACCCTAGGTATATGGGGCCAGCGCCCTACCCACTGAGCCATACGCACTGCCTATGGGTTGTCTTTCTATCTCATTGATCTTTGTGTCTATTTTTATTCCAGTACCATACTGTTTGGGTTTCTGTATTCTTGTAGTGTAATTTGATGCCAGGTAATGTGATGCCTCCAGATTTGTTTCATTTTGCTTAGGATTGCTTTAGATATTTGGTTCTATATGAATTTCAGGATTGTTTTGTTCTAATTCTATGAAAAATAACCTTGATATTTTGATAGGAATTGCACTGAATCTGTAATTATTTTTAGCCGTATGGACATTTTAACAATATTGATTCTTCCTATCCTTGAGCATGGCATATTTTTCCATTTGTTTTGTGTCATCTATAATTTCTTTCACCAGTGCTTTTTAATTTCTCTTGTAGAGATCTTCCACTTCCTAGCTTAAGTATATCCCCAGGTATTTTATTTATTTATTTGCAGCTGTTATTGAAGGGATTGAGTTCTTGATTTAATTCTCAGCTTGGTCATTATTGGTGTACAGAAATGCTACTAATTTGCATACATTGATTTTATAAACTGAGACTTTACTAAGTTCCTTTATCAAATCTAGGAGTCTTTTGGAAGAGAACTCTTTAGCATTATCTAGCTATAAAATTATTTAGATAGTCTGTTTTTTTAAAAAAAAAAATACCTTAGAATTTTTAAATCTTAACAAGAAATAGTGGGGAGTTAATATTTTTAATTGACCAAGAAGACCATAATCAATTATTGTGAGATGTGAAGGGCATAATCCTCTTGTGTTTGAAAGGTTAGCACGGTTATGGGTGCAATACCTAGGTACCCAAATGACCAGGATGATACTGCTGGTACCAGGGTAGGGAAGTGTTTTCATTGGAATACATCTCTGACACAGAGTTATCTGGAGATAGACCGGACACAGTTTTATTCAAATTATTCCTCTGGGTCAAAGGTTTAGCCTACAACAAAAATAGTAGCTGTAAGATGTTATATAGTTATACATAAGTGAGGCCCAAAGATAATAGACAGTGTATCAAGCATTATCCACCTAGAACTTAAATGCAGAGAATTGGCCGGTTAGGGAGTGGAGTTCTTAAGGGTCAAATAGGGAACCTTGGGACAGCCCTCAAATTTGCAAGAGCAGAAAGCCACCTCACCTGGAGGCTGGAGGGAACAGGAAGCCCAGGGCACGGAGGGTGGAGAGAAAACTCAGCTCCCCATGCAGGGAGGGGAGCACCACCCAGGCCTCTTCTGCCCTCTTGCCCTTCATCTCTCACCCCTGTCCCCTGTTGGCCAGACCTCACCAGTGGTTGCCAATCCCTAAGCCCAGGAAACAGCCAGCAGTGGGGGTGGGAAGGAAGGAAGACTCAGCTCTAAAAAGCAGTTGCTAATCACTCCACTTGAGCTGAGAATTCTGCTGGAGGCTATGAAGAATTCAAATGAACTCACCATGAATGTGTGTTTGAGAAGAACAAATACCCAGCTTAGGAAAGTCCACGCAGACATTTATTCACCTCTCAGACCCTTCATTTTCTTCCATGTAAAATAAGATAGAAAGTCCACCTCTCAGGGAGCACAGGTGGAAACCACCCATCACTTACAGGTTTCCTTTCATTTCCTTCTCCCTGAGGAATTAACAATCTAGACTAACATACTGGACGTTCTGAAAGAAGACAACGTAGCATGCATCTTTCTCCACCCATGATTCGGCTGTTTCATTCCATCAAGCTCCAAGTGACTGCTGAATCCCCATAAATTCGTGCATGAATGTCACATCCATGCTTGATCCTCGCCCTTTGTCTCCACCCAGTGCCCCTGCTCTACGCCAAACACATCTGCTTAAAGATCCTGTGTTTTTGCCATCATACTCTGCAAGCCAAGTCCACTGTGTTGCCTGATTTTATAAATAAAGTTTTATCAGCACACAACTGCACCCCTTTGTTTATATATATCCTCTATGGCTTCTTTCATGCCACAATAGCAAAGTTGAGTGATTGTGACAGAGACTATGTGGCCCCAAAAGCCTGAAATATATATTCTCTGGCTCTTTACAGGGCAAGCTCAATGATCCCTCCTTCAAATAATGCCACAAACACATCTCCACCTTGAGAGGGAATAACTATTATTAATCAGTTCTGCCTTCTTGAAGCACATCTGAAATTCCATCACCACAATGACCCTCTGGCCTGGCCCGAGCACAGGTAATGTCTTCTTCACTCCTGTCATTGATTGGGACAGGGCTTCACATTCCAGGCCGCAGGAGCCCTTTCTCAGCACCCACCTACTGCCTCACTGGGCCTGGAAGGAAGAACTTCACCTCGGGAGGTCAGAGGTGAAGAGGGAAGCAATCCCACCAAGCACTGACTAGTGGCTCCGTCAGAAAGACAGGAGGTGCACATGCCCGGAAGGGATGGGGTATAGGTGCGTGTGCCTGGAGCACACTAGCAGGGCTACCGTGGAAAGGTGTGGTATCCAGACATGTCACACTTGGAGACTTACACAGAGAGAATCTGGGCTGCAGACATTTGTAGAAAACAGGGGTATTCCCCTCAACAGCCAAAGGACACCCCAAGATGCAGGCAAGTGTAGCTGCAAGCTGTGATTGCTCCCACAGCCCATGGCACCATCACACATGTATTTCATAAGTGCATTTGTCCTCCCCCTGCTTTATCTGTAAAAGTCAGGAAAAGAATGATCAGGACTGTGCTGGTGAATTCTGTGTCAACCCGACTGGGCTACGATATGCCCAGATAGCTAGTAAATCATTACTCCAGGGATGCTGTGAGGCACTCGGGGAAGACATGAGCTCATGACTCCCTGGACTGGGTAAAGATTGCCCTCCCCAGTGTGAGCCAACATCATCTAGTCCACTGAGGCCTGCCTGAAACTGAGAGGTGGAGGGGCAGCAAATTTCTCCTTGCTGCTTGAGCGGCTTGAACTGGGATGTCCATCCTCTCCAACACCAGCACTCCTGGTCCTCTGGCTTTCAGACTTGGCCTGGATTACACCACCAATGCCCTGGTCCTAGCGTACAGACGGCAGATCACAGGACTTCTCAGCCTTCATCATTGCCTGGGCTGATTCCTTTGGTTCATGTGTGCGGGTACACCTGCCCACATGGTCATCCTTTGGTGAACCCTGACTGACACATGGACGTGTGTGTGTTATCCTCCTTTTCTCAGAAGTTGGCTTGATTCACAGGTTATGTCTATATGAAGCCAAAGAAGAGGATGGTACAGGAGAGAACTAGGCCCATTAGCAGGTGGTTTGGGCCCCTCAGGCGACACCCATCAGCACCTGCTGGCCACTAGGTTAAAAGGGTGCAGGTGGGCAGGATGCACCTGGTTTGGTGGTGGCAGCAGTGGTGGCAGCAGTGGCCAGCCATGGTGGGCCAGAAGTCTATGCTCTCTCGTCCACTAAACATAGCTTCAATGGAAATAGCCACACCAAATTCTTGTTTGAGAATGGTGACTGCATTTGCTGACTTTAAGTCTTCATTTCTGAACCTAAAGGAGCATTTTCCTCAATGCCTTGCTTACTAATCAACTTTGTTTCAGCTTGTCATTTTGTTTAATGTTGCAAAACACGGCAATTTTTTAAAGTAGGATCTGATTTTGCAATGAGATGTCTAAACTTAAGTGAAATAATGGATGTAACAAAATACCACCAAATATGACAGCTTTGTTCTGCCAATGTAATTTGCTGATTCTGGAAACCAAATGCAGAACAGTCTGTGCCATTCTCAGAAAAGAGCCGTGCCTGACAGACACATACCCGGGTAAGCGGCTTGCGCTGCGCTAAATAGCAGACTTCTGCCCTCCACTTTGCTTTCTCCGCACTTGTCACAGCACCGCTTTAATACCCTGCTGCTCCCTCCAGCCTGGAGCCCAGGGAGTCCTTCTCACCTTAGAGTGAGAGGAGGGGACAATTTAATGATGTTCCCAAATTCTTTTATTTGTGATAGTCTTTGTGATGGCATTTTGGAAAACTGAGTGTGGCCCAGAGATAACATTCTGGTAGATGCCTTCTCAGAGTTTAGAAGGCAGAGGACACTGTTTGCCTCAGGAGTCGTGCACTTTAGAACACAGTGGCACTGTCTGCTCCACCAGGGATCCAAGTGCAGAGAGGCTCGGAGAGGGGACTGGTGCCCGGTCATCACTCACAGGATGACCTCAAAGAGGCTCTTCAATAATAAGAAAAATAACATCTAATGCTCAGTTTTTTCCATAAAAGCCCTAGCACACAGCCCCTCTAGAAAGAAAACTAGAAAGTAGAAGACGAATCTAGATTTGAAATCAGTCACGGGACCAGCAAACCATGGCCTGTGGGCTGGGCAGAGCAACCCACAAGCTAATTTTGCAAACCATTTTATTGGAATGTATCCATTTGGTGATGTATTTCAGGCCACAGTGGTGGAGCTGAGTAGTCACGACAGAGAATCCTGAAAGTATTTACTATGTGACCTTCTGAAAGAAATATTTGCCAAACCCGCCGTGGATGGACACGGATGAACATACAAGGTGCTGTCAAATGCGACCTCAGGACCTTCCCCTGCTGCCCACTCGTCTCCACAGGAGCTTCTTGCTCAGCAAGGAGGGTGGGGGGTCTGGGGTGGGGTCTCCTGTTGGCAAATTTCCCTCCTTCCTACCCATGCCCTGCTACACTCTGACTTGGAAGATCTTCTCAAGAGGTGACGTCTTTCCCACCCTGAACCTGCGCTGATCGTGTCCTGTTCTGACACAGGGAATGGAACAGAAGGGGCAGCAGGCCGGCTCTGGGCCCAGATTCCCGAGGCCCTGCCCTCTCATCCTCTAGGAGTCCAGCCCGCCACCATGTGAACAGGCCAGGCTGGTCTGTGTGGGATGAGCACGCAAGGGAGGCACAGCCACCCCCAGCCGGCATCCCTCGTCGCCCATTGTCCTGCCAAGTGACAAGAGACCCATGAGCGAGCACAGCTGAGACCACAGCAGCTGCCCAGCTGGGTCCCGCCAGCCTGCTGCACATCACATGCTGTTGTTCTTAGTCACCAGTTCAGGAGCCATTTGTTACGCAGCAAAGCTAACCGACAACAGGGAGCACCACTGAGTCCCCCCAGCAGACTGCCAGGGCACGCCCCCACTGTGGGGTGGGATGGTGGAATCCATCACTTCAGCATATTCCCAGCGAAGGAAAGTAGGAAGTGAGTCGTAAATATAATGAGCTGGCACAGAAATTATCCAAAGGGAGGAACAAGTGCTCCTGAGCAACAGCAGTTTCCTGTTCAAATGAAAGTAACTAATCAGGGCCTCTACCGATTTTGTGATCTAACCACATTCTAAAAGGGTCCCTCTAGCAGAACCGGGTGATGGGAAACACTGGGAGATGGGGGAACCTTAATGGTTTATTGAAATAGACAAGACTTCACCACGGCAGCAATAAATGGTCAGGGTGGGCCTAGCAGAGCACTTACACAGGTGGGTGCAGAGCACTGGCCATCTAGCTGGTGTCACAGCCAGTGAATCTCCCTGCCCCAGTGCCACTCGCCAGGCCTCCTGCCTGTGCTCTGCTCCCGTCACTCCCACCTCCCCTCACAACAGTCCCACAAGGAAATTCCTCATTTCTCAAAATGAGAAAACTGAGGCAACCTGTGTGGAGGCCACAGCCACGCTACGTGAAGCTTCTTCTTTCACAGAACCTTAGATTCATCTCGGCCTAGGGAAGCTCTCGGGAGACACGGCTGCTGCACCCCTGCCCGGACGGCACTTCTGCAGGAAGCTTCTCTTACCTCTGCCCTGCCAGGTGGCACTTGTCACACGGCCTCTAATTGAGGCTTCACAGGCAGGGAGCCCCGTCACCCACAAGGTCACCAGTGCCTTGTGTTTTGTGTTTTGTTTTGGGGCATCTAATTTATCCAAAGCACCTACTCTGTTAACGTGGATTGCACGTCAGACACTGTGGCTGGAACCCGGGCTGTGAGGGCCATGAGATGCTTCCCCATCCTTTAAAGGACAAGCGGCTCTAACACCACATCTACCTGGAGGGAAGAGGCTGGGCAGGTGAGGCCACACCTGGAAACGTGGTGAGGAGGCTGAGTCCGGGTGGGCAGAGGTCCTCAGCAAGAGCCCAGGACGTGTGAGAGCTTCAGACCACGGCATGTGGAAATCACCTCCAGGAAGTATAAGCAACGCTCGGAGGATGTTGGAAAGCTGAACGTTGGCATCCTGCTGCCGCCTCTGAGTGCATCGGCAGCTGCCTTCTCCGAGCCAACCTGCAGAGAGCCTGCGTCAAACACAGAGCAGGGCAGCTGGTTTCATCACTCTTGTCAGGCCCTGCACACGTTATAACATCTGACCCTCGCAGGAGCAGCCTGAGATGTCGGCTCATTAATATTACCATCCCCATTTTACAGATGAGAAAACTGAGGCTCAGGAAGAATGGAGTTTACAAGGAGAGTTGTGTTCCAGCTTGACACAAGTATCTGCGTCACAGTGCAGTTAAGTCAAAGGTGCCAAGTGTGTCATGGGATTAGCTTGAATGGGCATGTTGAGAATCAGAGATCTTACCTAGACATGGGCGGCAACCTGGGAAGAGGAGGCAGGAGGAACCTCCAGAGTGAGTCGCTCCCCATACCAGCTGCAGCAGCTGGAGAGGCAGCAGCTCCTGGGTCAGGCGAGCAAGGTCGGAGGAGAATGGGCGTGGGCTGAGGGAAGAATGCAGAGCTATTGCGGGCTCCCACGCAAGGGAGAAGATTGATGAAAATAGCATTCTTGGAAGCTTATCCTGCCAGCTATGTATAGGACGAACTGGGGCACGGAGAGGTGGGGAGACATGAGCCTCACATGACGGCTGCGAGGCAGTCTGGGGTGGGCTGGCATGGTGAGTGGGAGTGAGAACTGCAGGACAGGGACTGAGAAGAAAGGACACCCCAAAGAGGCGAGGTGGCAGGTGACTCAGGGCCTCTACCACTCCCCAGAGCCGTTGAGATGACCGTATTCCAAGAGCCTCCATGGAAATCAGGCCCTTGGATTTCCCAAGAAGACACTGGTTGGGGCACATTGCTTTATCAGCCTGAACACTAAACTTGACTTTGTTTGAAGTTTTAGTTGGGGACACTCTTTTAACTGCATGTCTGCCCAAACAGACACTTGCGACAGTAAGTGTGTAGGAGTTATGATTCTGCTGTTATTTTGCTTGTGGCTACGAACACCGTTTTGACTGGTATTTCCTCCAAAGGTCTGGGTTTTAGCATCTCCTGGGACAGACCGTGAGGAATGTGAGTCATGTTTAGTGAATGGTCAAATGCCGGGGAGTGACACTGTTTGGCCAGAGGAATCTTTACATGGCAAACTGGTGTCTGGCAGCCTGAGCCAATACTGGACAGAGAAGCATATCAGAACTCAGGGAAAGGTCACCACACACGGTGAGGCCTCACAAGATGGTTTCATTGACAGCTTCCAGGGAAACTATTAGGTGCTACTGGGTCATTCACAGGGACCCCGCAATGCTGGTCCCCACGTAAGTGGCTGGCGCTGCCTGAGTCTGCAGTAAGACCATCAAAGAAGAGGGCAGGCTGGGAGCTGGGAGAGAAGGAAGGCAGCAGGGCCAACACCCCGGCCAGGACAGGGCGTCTCCAGGGCTCCTCCCCAGCCACAGACACCTGAGGAGTCCACTCGGTCCAGGCGGTTTGCTTTACATGGAGCCAATTTAGCCTTCAGTACGATTCAGCGCGGGGACACGGCCTTAGTGACAGCAGCTAGCAGGGGAGGTTCTGACCTTGCGTGGCTGGCAGCAATAGGCACACAATGAGTTAAGACCAAGGTCTGCACCGGCTTTTTGTTGTGACGGTGTCAGGGCAATGATGCTTGTGGCCATCTCTGTGTAAACGGTCCCTCCACGTGGTATAAACAGCACAGAATGTCTCCGTCGTTTCCAGCGTTTCATCTTGATGCTAGAACCATATGCACGTGTAGGGAAGAGCTGTCATCCTACAGGAAGCACCTTCTCAGCTGCCAACATCTCCCTCAAATCTTTTCCAGATTTGACTCAGAGAAGACAAAGGTCCCACTGTGCACTACAGAGCCACCAAGCAAGACCAGCAGGCCCCCAACCAGGAGACCCACAGAAGCAGAAAGTGCCAAGGTTGCAAGGCTCAGCCCACCATGGCCCTGCCGGCAGTGACCTGGAGGTGAGCATGCGGGGAGAGGTGCCCACAGTCTGGGGACGCCGTGTTGCCAGTGACCAGTGCCCAGCAGACCTCCCTGTGTAGCACTGATTCCCGGAGCCGTACGTGGTCACGTGAAGGCTCAGAGTGGCCTGACTGCTGTTCCCAAGCGTTCAAAGGCGGTCAAGAGGCAGAGGAAGTGAGCGCATCCTGCTGAGTGCTGGGGGGCAGAACAATGGCCTTAGGAATGGGATTTTGGTAAAGGAAGAAAGAATTTCCCAATCATCAGACCATCTGAAAAGCAAGGAGCAGCCCGATACAATGGTGAATTCCCTGTTACCAGAGGGATTTAAGCAAAGATGTTCACAGAACGTCTGTCTGAGGCCAGGGAGTGAACTTAACACTACAGCCGTCACACTGTCAGACACTGATTCTCTCCCCAAAGTCCCACAGAACCCTTATTATGATAGTTTCCTAAGGCTGTCAAAGCGAAGTCCCCTAACTGGGAGGCTTCAACAACAGAAGAGAAATGTGTGGTCTCACAGTTCTGGGGCCCAGAAGCCTAAGGCCAAGGGTCCTACAGGGCTGTGGTGGTCTTGGCTGCTTTGGCTTGTAGGAGCATCGCCCTGAGCCTTCGTCTCCCTCCTCTTGATGTGGCGTCTCCTCCTCCACCAGTCACCCGGATTAGAGGCCTACTGACCTCATTTCAGCATGATTGCCTCTGTGAAATACTCAGCTCCAAATGAGGCCCCATTCTGAGGCAGAGGATCAGCTTCTCGATTTGGGGAGACACAGTTCAACCTCTAACAAAAACCTTTTAGGTGAGGCCTAAGTCACAGCGCATCATTGACCTGGGGTTTGTGTCGGTTTCAACAACCCAAGAAAAAGCCAGAGTGATTGAAAACCAAGGTGGTGGCTGATACAAAGCTAAGCTTTTTCACTGGGGTGCGCTACTCACAAAACCCAAAGGGACTTCATTTCTAAGCACATTACCCAAGATTTTCCTGCAGCTCATTGCAGGCAGCATGCATGTGCTCATAAACACGTGGGCACCCTAACTACTTCATAAAAACTTCCCAGCAGCTCCCTGCGTGGAGTTGAGCTCGGATACTCAGGTTCATCCCTCCATACAACTCACGGCTCATGGGCGCAGCCCGCAGAGCTCCACCCACATCTCCGTGTGGCTGTTTGCTGCCTCCCCTCCCACACGTTCTCCTCTGCCACGCTTCTTTATGTCTTCATGTGACCATTTCAGTTTAAGCTCAACAAAACTAGTTTACTCGGGGCCTCAATACATGGTATTGTGGGCTGCATTGCCCCAAGAAAACATCATGCCCACCTTCAAAATGTGAGCACCAGCTATGAGCAAATGTGACCTCACTTGGAAATCCAGATGTTGTCAGATTAAAATGAGCTCATACTGGGGTGGGGTGGCTCTAAGTCAGGTTGGCTAGTGTCCTTACAGGAAGAGGAGAACAGACACAGGAATGTGAAGGACCGAGCAGGGACTGGGTGGCTGTGTCCACAGGCCAAGGACACCAAGGACGACCAAGGCAACACAGGAGCTGGGGTGGAGGGGGTCATGGCACAATTTTCCCCAGAACCTTGCTGGAGAATGTGGCCCTGCCAGCACCCTCTAGCCTGCAGACTGTGAGAAACTCCTGATGTTTTAACCCACCCAGTTTGTGGTACTTTGTTATAGAAGCCCTAGGGAACTGACACACTTAGGTTCAGGACACAGTGTAATTCTGTTACAGTAACAGTGGGATCTACTAATGAAGATACTGCTGTGACCCAATGCTTCCTTACGACCACCCAGGGAGGAAATGCATCTTTTATGGAAGAAGTGCACCATGTTATAGAAAAAATAACAAAGGGGCAGGGCAGGTAAAATAACTTGGTGAAGCCAGGTGCAGTGGCGAAGCCCCAGCTACTCAGGAGGCTGAGGCAGGAGGCTTGCTGGAGCCCAGGAGTCAAGGCCAGCACATCAATATTCCATCTACATGATGTAAAATGGAAAAGAAAAAAACAGCAACTTGGTCTAGTTCACACCAGCGGTCAGGGAGAGACTCTTGAAAGAACTAACAATCTGTTACATCCAAGAGCTGTCCTGTGTTCCAGACTATTGACCCCAACACAAAATACAAATACATTTGCAAACAACAAAGATTTATCTCAAGTCCTAGACAGAGATTGCATGGACCCTTTGCCAAAATTCTTGCCATGTTGGAATGATTTACAAAATTATCATTTAGAATTTGTCTTTGATTTTACCCAGAAATATTGACACACATGCTGTTATGACAAGACAAAACAATCATCATGCCTAGTTTTTCATGAATCCAGAAATTAAATTTAACTGCATTTGCTGTAATTCATCCAAACTTGAAAATAAATATGAAATGAATTGCTTTTTTCTAACACTAGTCAACTCAGTATAAATGTAATTTAGATATTTAAATATGTCATATTATTTCTATATCCATACCTTGTGCCTTTATAGAAACAGTGTTTCTAGAATATATACTTGAATAATAATAAATCCAGGTTTAAAAATACCATATTAATAAGCAGTTATCAATTACTATCAAGCAGACATGGAAAACACTGTCCTCTCTCATACCGGCTAGAATATATATGCAACAAACAGCGTCATTTTTCTTTCTTCTTCCTTTTTCCCCCAAAACAGATATGCACTTTGGGAAGGACTTATATTGATCATAGTTTCTCCACCTTGGCACTGTTGACATTTGGGACCAAATCATCCTTTGTTACAGGGGACTGTCCTATGCATTGGAGGGTGTGGGTGTGCTCTGCCCAGTAGATGCCAGCTGCAGCCCTGCATCTGCCCCACCCCCCAAAAAATTCCAGACTTTGCCAATGTCCCTTTGAGAGGAAGGGGCCAAATTGCCCTGGGTTGAGAGCCATTGTAGTAGAAATCGGCATATTTCCAAATTCTTCCTGGTGTTAAGTTGAAAGACTGAATATTGAACTTGGAATCAGGCCATATTCAAATAATAACTCAGTAAAGAAATTGGAAGAGTGAACAAATAGTAAATTGTCCACCAAATTCAAAATTTCTCCCTGCCAGGATCCAGTCCTCCCAGTCATTTTCTGGGGAGCAGTGCTCTTCCGCGGGGTGACTTCAGGCCCCTCCGTCCTCCAACCCAGGGGAGCAGCCCTCAGCGGGGCCTCTCCTTCCCTGGGGCCCCAGCATCTCTGTTGGTTCTTCTTTCTCTTTGCTCCCTCAGAGGCCATTCCTCCAGATCAACGGGCATGGGACGACCGAGAAAAGCAGTCTCTCTGAACAGCTGTTGAGACCACCAAAATAACCAAACCTCCGGTGGCAAAACTATTTCAGTCCTGGCTCAGCGCCTGTAGCTCAACAGCTAGGGCGCCAGCCACATACACCAGGGCTGGCGGGTTCGAACGCAGCCTGGGCCAGCTAAACAACAATGACAACTACGACAACAACAACAACATACCTGGGCACTGGGTTGGGCGCCTGTAATCCCAGCTACATGAGAGGCTGAGGCAAGAGAATCGCTTAAGACCAAGAGTTGGAGGTTGCTGTGAGCTGTGAAGTCACAGCACTCTACTAAGTGGTGACATAGTGAGACTCTGTCTCAAAAAAATAAAATAAAAATCCATTTCAGACCTAAGACAACCTAAGGAAATCCCCACAAAGTCATTTTTTTTTAATTTTTTTAATTGCCAACTAATATGGGGGCCCAGAGACCTGGTTCTGTGAGGTTTGGAATGGCTGGTGTGGTGGGAGGGGGAGTTGAGGGGAAAGATTAGATTACATGGTTTGTATCTATAAGGTCGAAGTGCAAGTGGCAAGTACATGACCTTTGCCCAGGAAGTGTGCAATATACCAGTGCAACATACCTGCTGGGTAGAAATTTACCCAACCCTTCCCCCACACACTTGAATTTCATTGAATTTTTCTCTCCTGTGAGCATGTAGGTATTAATAATACTGGTTCTTGTTTAGTACTGAGTACCTGTGATGTTTGTTTTCCCAGTCTCGTAATAGTTCGCTTAGGAGAATGGTCTCCAATTCCATTCAGATTGTTGCAAAAGTTACAAAATTTCCATCTTTTCATGGCTGAATAATATTCCACAGTATATATAGTCCACAATTTATTAATCCATGCATGTATTGAAGGGCCCTTGGGTTCTTTCCTCTTCGTCAAAATTGTGAATTATGCAGCTATAAACATTCAAGTGCTAATGTCTTTAAGATTAAATGTCTTTTTTTTTTTTCAGGAGGAGAGCAAATACCTCATAGTGGGATTGCAGGGTCCAATGGAGGGTGTACTTTTAGTTCTTTGAGGAATCTCTACACTGCTTTCCATAGAAGTTGTGCTAGTTTGCAGTCCCACCAGCGGCACGTGAATGTCCCTTCTCTCCACATCCACACCAGTACCTGTTGCTTTGGGACCTTACAACGTGGGCCATTCTCCCTGGGGTTAGGTGATATCTCAGTCTGGTTTTCATCTGCATTTCCACATCTGATGATTAGGAACAATGAGGGTTTGCTTATGTGTTTTTTGGCCATTAGTCTATCATCATTAGATAAGTTTCTGTTCGTGTCTCTGGCCCACTTTTTAATGGGCTTGTTTGATCTTTTCTTGTTGGTTTGCTTGCGTTCTTTGTAAACTCTGGTTATTAGCCCTCTGGCGGATGTGTAGCATGCAAATATCTTCTCCCTTTCTGTACCCTGCCTCTTCCCTTAGTTGATTATGGCCTTAGATGTGCAGAAACTTCTTAACTTGATCAGGTCTCACTTATTTATTTTTATTATTGCTATGATTGCCTTTGGGGTCTTCATAAATTCTTTCCACAAGCTAATGTCTGTCATTAAGAGTTTTTCCCATATTTTCTGCCAGAATTTTTGTAGTTTCATGTCTCAGATTTAAATTTTTTATCCAGGATGAGTTAATTTTTGTAAATGATGAGACGTGTGGGTCCCGTTTCAGTCTTTTCCATGTGGCTAACCTGTTCTCTCAGCAACTTTTATTGAATAGGGACTCTTTCCACGGTATATTCTTTTGTTGCTTTGTCAAAAGTCAGATGGCAACTGAGACTGGTTTTATCTCTAGATTCTCTGTTCTATTCCAAAAGTCATATTTAAGAACATCTTGTCACCCTGGTTCCGAGCTGGCTGTTTTGTTTTCCATTAAAAATGGACAAAGCAGGCCTTGCCACTAACCAGGCCTGGCCATGAAAACACCTCCAGGCGCATGATGCTGACGCACTTAGCGGGGAACGCCATGGCAGCTGAGATGACTGTGTCCCCTGGCTAACTGCACACCTTGCCTGGCACACAGTAGGTGTGTTTGTGGAGGAAATGAATACGCTGATCTTGGAATGTGCAAATAAAAGAGCAGCCTTTAGCATGACGGTGGTGGCAGTGCTGTACTCCTGTGGCTGATCCCACAGGTGGTGGCTATGGTCATTACAGGGGGCTTGCAGGATGGCGATAATGCTGAGAATCTGCCAAGGAGGGGAAAGGAAAGGGGAGGGAGAAACACAAGACCAAATCACGTGGGCATCACCTGAAAGGTACCTGGAGGAGAGGAGTCAGGGGTCCAGACGGCTGTGTCAGGTCTTTCCAGACTGACCACATGCACAAGGAGCAGGCTCAGGCTGGATTCCCGCCGGGCAGAGTGAGGACACGCAGAGTGTGCAGGCCGTGCTCGGGCGTCGCCGCCTCGCCCTGCTTCCCGACTTCGCACAGCCCTTCCACAGACGCGCAGCTGTGGTCCTCTGTAGTGGCAGGGATGGCAGGGACGTCCTGTCCAGTGAGCGAGCCTCCCAGTGTTGGGATGTACAAATGTTGAAGCTACATGCTGCTCACTGGGCACACGAGTTGCCAAATGAGGCCGGCTACTCACTGGTTTTGTTAAGCTGTGAGTACTTGAATTCAATACTGGACATATTGCCTCTTGAAACACAGTACAGAAAACTGTTTTCATCAAACTGGCGCTGTTGTGAGTTACCATTCACACGCTGCCTTTTGAAATTGCCTTTTAGATGACACCTGGTCCATGAGCACTCTGGTCTCAGTTTGTGACCACTGTTCACCCTCAGTGACACTGCCGTTTGCTTGGCACTTGATTTCCTATTCCAAATACTGGGACGCATTTTTACAATAGCAGTATTTTCTAGAAATACAAGTGTGATACAGCAGCAGTCTTTGGGGTTCTTGATTTCTTCTGCAAATCCCAGAGAACTAATTAAGCCAGAGCTGCTTCCACTGAACGCCTTGCCCTGTCACTGGCTTGGCTACCAGGGGAGCTAAGTGGCAGCAGTGACACTGCCTTCATTGGAGGGGAAGCAGGGCTGAGGCCAATTAGCTTACAGTGGGGTCTAGGGAGAAGCAAGCTGAGCGCAGCAAGGACGCTTAGAAGCCATCCTAATGTGTTTTAATCTTACCAGGACGCCCACGAGTACTGGCAAGTTTTCAGGAACTCTGCTGGCCACATACCTGGGCCTATTTATACTTCCTGGCTTCATTGTGAAGGTCCTGTGTGACTTCCCAGGGCCTTGGGAATCCACCCGTGCTAGAACCCTGGGCACTGGTGTCTTGTTTGAATGATTTCTGCAATGATTGCTGTTCAAGTAGGCAAATGCCCTTTTAAAGGGCAAAGCAAATTCTCTCTTAGATCAACTAGGGGTGAAACATAACATGGAAAATTCCATGGAATGGAATTGGGAAATTCCAATATAGGTTAAAAGGAAGCCATTCCCCGATAAGTCCTACGCTGACGTTTGAATTTATGCCCCAGGGGAAAAGTTGAAGAAATCAGAAAATGCAGCTCATTATTATTTGTGTAGATTATGCAAACTTTGCCTTTTACAAAAAAATGACTAAGTTACAGAGGCTCAGGGAAAGAACTTGGACTGTGTTTAAGTGAGAAGGATTAGCTAGCAGGATGTTGATTTATAAACGGCAACAACCAATTCCTTATATTTGCCACCGCAGTCATGTCTCCTCCACAGTAATTCCCAGTGTTCCCTTCGGAAAGCCCTTGGTCGCCGGTTAGCCCCGAGGTATAATGTTTGATAATATAACTACTCCTTCTGTCACTGCGTTTTGTACAAACGCATTATATGTGGCCTGGAATGGTAAAGATTTATGTATGGTATGGAAAATAAAAATCAGCATTGATTAAAAGCCCCAGATAGACCATCCAATACCGCCCCAAGAACATCAGTTATTTTGCATTTTGACGCGGCGATTGATAACTCATAAATGCAAGCGGGAATGACAAATGCGGACGGAAACTGGCTTTGACAAAAACGATAACAGTATCAGTCTCGAGGGGCGATGGAGGTATAAGCAGGAGCTGTTTAAAATATTTAATCATTTTATGAAGGCTGCAAGATGCTGTTTGACCCTGAAGGAGTGTGAATGTCACATGGGTCAGAAATTGCCAAGTCTTTGAAGAGAAATAAAAAAATGGTGTTATAATAGATCCTTCTTGACATCCTATCATTTTTGTATAGGATTAAAAACATGTATACAAAGCACCAGATAAAGGGCTTCAGCAGAGGATGTCTGGGGTGAAGGGAGAGAAAGCAAAGGCATACTGCTTGTGAATTTGGACTTCAAAACCCCAAAGCATTTTGTTTTATTATTTTCTTCTGAATGGTGAAAATAGAGCCAAGAGCTCCTAGGAAAAAGATGCCTCTGGTTTTTAAATAAAGGGTAAATTACCCTTCACTTTTGTTAGCTTGGGTCCAACTGCTGGAGTTTCTCTTCTTCCTTCCCCTGAGCGTTCTGCCTCGCTGGGGCACTGGGCTCTGGTCCATGTTTGTATATGGACAGCCACGCAGGACACATGCGCCTGTAAATAGACACCGGATATATTCATACCCCTGCGCAGGAGGGGTTTCATTGGGTCCTCAGGGAACTGGCAATCTTGGTCCCCATTTACTGTGCCGCTCAGGCCCCCACTCTGCCTGCAGCCGCGCCTCTGAGCAAAGAAGCACAGGGGCACGTGAATCCTCAGGACTGCCCCCCCAAGAGTGAACACTCTGGACTTCACTCTGGACTCCAGCAAGTGAAACATCACGCCATACATTTTCTTTTATCTCTGCGTTTCTTCCCTGTTTCCCCCCCGTTCTTATTTTGTTTTGTCAGTGGGTCATGAGTATTAAAAGTGTTTTCTTTGGGAAGGACTTTTTTCCTCCTTCTAGGAAGGTGAGGCTCCTTGCAGGAATGGTGTTTTGTTGTTCCATAGTAATTCCATACATTTTGAACCATTCTGCAGATTTGCTGGTGCTGGAAGTTGCTCCGTCTTGGCTGATGGACCCTGCTTTCTGGAGCAGGAGCAGCACGGGGACACACACAGCAGATAGCGGGCGCCGCGGGCTTCCTCCGATTCAGTGCTAACTTCCTCCCACAGCGGCCGTTCTCCCTCCAGCTTGAACTCAGGTGCAGAGAAGGGAGCGTTTGCCAATGTAGTGCAGATCCCGAGGGAGGCTTCTGCCGCACCCCCACCCCGACACACCCACGCTGACAAAGCCACAGTCACACTCTCACAAACACACCTCACACTCACACATACAAGCATACAGAAACTCACACTCACATACAAACACACAAACTCACACACACACGCTCACACATACAAACACACAGTCATACAAACTCGCGAACTCACATTTAAACACACAAACTCACACTCACAAGCTCACACATACAAATACACACGCAATCTTACAAACTCACACACTTACAGAAACACACACAACCTCACAAACTCACACATACATACAAACCACACTCACAGACTCACCCATCCACACACACACACACACACACAATCTGACTTGTGGTCCCTTTTCTCCAACACTCAGTGCACAATCGAAGGGACAGTTGTCCCCATTGCTGGTGCCCCAGAGTAATTATGTCCGGTGTGTGTCACCAGCTTATTCTGCTCACACCTGACAGGACTGGAGTGCAAAAAGCAGAGATCGGCCACCAGAGGATCAGGCTTCTGCACAGTGCCCCCCACGTGGCTGCCTTCCACGCCGTCCAGACACCTGGGGGCAGCAGCACAGCCAGGCAACACAGGTGGTCCCTGCACTGTGGTCTTGCTACCATGGACACAGGGGCACCTTCAGGCCTGGGTAGTTTGAGTGCTGTTCTCATGGAGAACAGCATCGCAGACACCCAGAGCCTGCCTACAGCCAGGGCAGCCTGTGCTCTCAGAGAAACACAAGAACTTACAGAGAAGATCCCACCCCAGCTGTGGAGAACAGACAGAGACCCCACAGGGAGAAGAGCCCCCCTCCTGTTGAGTGAGCTGTCCTCCTCACCTGGGGCTATGGGACTCGCTCTCTGTCCTCCACCTCTACTGCCCCGGCTACCCCCAGAATCCGGGAGAAAGATCCTCTCTCCAAGATTCCGGAAGGAGCCAATCTTCCCAACACCTTCGTCTTCAGCTTCTAAGCTCCGGACGGTGTATTTCCATTGTTCTAAGCCACCCAGTTTGTGGTCCTGTGTAAACAGCAGTGCCAGGAAGCTGTGAAGCCCAGCACGACACAGGGCGGTCACCCTGGATCACTTCGGAGACCCCACATGCAGGCACATGTGTCCTTGGAAGAAGGAAGCAGAGGAGAATTGACCACAGAAGAGCTTCATGGGCTGGAGCAGAGAGAAATGACTGGCAATGGGGGACCCAGAACATGCCGCCCTGGACGCTGGCAGAGCGGAGCACAGCGGTTCTCTCCAGGCTGCCCAGAGGGAGTATCGCCCTACCAGCACCTGGATTTCAACTCACCAGTGCTGACACCTGACTGGGAAGCCCTGGAAATATGAGACAATACATTTCTATTGTTCTCAGCCACCAAGTTTGTGATAGTTTGTTACAACAGACACCCAGGACTGAGTGTTTTCCCACATATGAGGCTCTGGCTAAACTAAGCATCCTATATTTTATTACAGCTTGCCCTTCATCAATGCTCGGGAGCAAATCGTATTAGCCCCCCCTTGTGGAAGAGTAGAGAGGTAAGAGAATGTCCCCTGCCCCAGGTCACACCCTAAGGAGGGCGAAGGCTGGATCTAGCCCAGGTCTGGACGGCTCCGAGTCTCAGCCCAGCTCACGCTCCGGGCTGCACCCCTGCAGGACATCCTGATGCACTCATTTCTCTCCCCACATCCCGCTTCCCAAGCACAGAGCTGCGGGGCTCCACGTCTAGCTCCAGTGTAGCCAGCTCCATCAGCTGCTCCCCAGCTCAACCACCAGAGCCTGTGAGCTGATGCAGACCCCGGAGCCCAGCTTCCACGCACCTCACAGCCCAGGCCACCCCACCCTTCCCACCTCACCTCCTACAGCCCCCTGGGGGTCCCCTGCTGCTGAATCCCACGCCAGCCCCTGTGTATCCTTACCTAGAGCCCTCCCTCCTTTCCACTTGTCCAAACTCGGGTTCTAAGAAATTTCTCCCATTATTTGAGTCCAGAGGGAAGACCTCCTTCCTCTGAATTCCCATTGTGCTTGGCACCTGTCCCTGTGCACTTGGCCTTCACTGACCTAGCATGTGCCAGCTTCCTCTTCCCCAGCTGGATTGTCGATTTCTGGAGGATACTACAGGAAACTGAGAAAAGGTCTCTCACTCATTTGCTTATACTTCAGCTGTGGAGACACAACTGTTAAAATCAGAGCTGTCACTGGTTCAAGGTCTTGGTTTAACGAGGCAGTGGCAAGCACGCCAGGCTGAGGACAGGAAGAAGTCACCAGAAGCTGGTGCTGGCCCGGGTCCTGTGCTGGGGAAGCCCCTCGCCCGGGCCGGGTCTCTTTCTCATTGTCTGTAAGATGAGACCCGTGACCCCGGTGCCCTGTGGTGTGTCTACCCCCTCACACCTTGTGCTGCAGAGTTGGCATCGGACGTGCTCGCGCTCCTCCCCACGGAATCCTGCCCAGTGTGCGAGCGCCGTGCTGCAGATGTTCACCACCCTGCAAACCCCCATCCAGGGAAGCCCCACTTGCCACCAAAGCCTTTGTTGGCGCTGACGGCTTGACAACGGTCGCTGACTTCCGCTGCCTTGGCAGGGTGCCGCCGAGCAACGCCCTCTTACCTGGGGACCTGCAGAACGGGAGGCAGGAAGCCAGCACACTGTGGCCGGACTCGAGTCTAGCGTGGGCAGCGGAGGACCGTCCAGACCCAGGGCAACGCCCGCGGAGCCTGCTGCCCTGTCGACCAGCTGTCCGCGAGCTCCGCACTTCACCCTTAGCTCCCAGAAAACTTCACGTGCAGAGCGCGTGCTCCCCTTAGTACGGTAACTAATGTGCCCCTGGAGCCGTCCGTCAGTTCGGCATTGCCATGGCAACAGCAGCCATGCTGGCCGAGATGGGCTGCGGCCTGCAGAGATGTGCTGGCCACCAGGAAGGGGTCTGGGAGGGACCTCCACGGAGGCCGGAGGCTGGGAAGGGGGGTCTGGGAGGGTCCTCCGCGGAGGCCGGAGTCCGGGAACTGGGGTCTGGCAGGGACCTCCGCAGAGGCCGGAGGCCGGGAACGGAGGTCTGGGAGGGTCCTCCGCAGAGACCGGAGGCCGGGAACCAGGGTCCGGGAGGGACCTCCGCTGAGGCCGGAGTCTGGGAACGGGGTCTGGGAGGGACCTCCATGGAGGCCGGAGTCCTGGAAGGGGGGTCTGAGAGGGACCTCCACGGAGGCCAGAGTCCGGGAACGGGGGTCTGGGAGGGACCTCCGCTGAGGCCGGAGGCCGGGAAGGGAGGTCTGGGAGGGACCTCCGCGGAGGCCGGAGGCCGGGAACGGGAGTCTGGGAGGGACCTCTGTGGAGGCCGGAGGCCGGGAAGGGGGGTCTGGGTGGGACCTCCGCTGAGGCCAGAGTCCGGGAAAGGGGGTCTGGGAGGGACCTCCGCGGAGGCCGGAGTTCGGGAACGGTGGTCTGGGAGGGACCTCCGCGGAGGCTGGAGGCCGGGAACCGGGTCTTGGACGGACCTCCGCGGAGGCCAGAGTCCTACCTGAGGGCTCTTAAAGGCAGAATGAATGTCCAGTGCTAAGTCCATGCTGGTATTCGTGAAGGAGGACAGGGGAGGGCAGTCGGAAGAGGGCCTGCCCCAGGCAGCAGAGAGGCAAGAATAGAAGGGCCCTGAAAGGTCCCCGCAGGAGGGTACACAGGCCTGGAGGGGAGAGGAGGAGCAGGTGAGTCGGGTCCCCAGCCTGCAGGGAGGTGGAAGTGGCTCCGGCACCCTCTGTTCCCCAGGCCGAGGCTGCTTTTCCCGCCACTCGATCAGAGCCCCAAATCTGCCCTTCACTTAGAACAAGAATCATATATTCCTGGAGATTCCTTTCAGAATGGCCACATACCGACCCCTTTCGTGGGTCGAAGGAACACACTCCTAATTATTTGCTTATAAACCTCTACGAGGAAAAAAAAAGTGTGTGCGCACAGACCAAATACAGGTACAGTGATTTCTTTATAACTTATAACTATTATATCTATTATAATCTATACCCAATATAAATTAAGATTATGCAAACATTTTTTTAAATTATTTAATTCATTAATGGTTCAAATTTTAAACTAATGTGTTTCGTATTAAGTTTTTGACATTAGGCAACGTGGTTGAAGATGCTTCATTATCTTGCTTAAAACCAGTGTTTGTCAAAGTGTGACTCCTTGTCCCTTAGAACCCCCAAAATGCATTCGGTTGATCCTCGAGGTCACTCAGAGCAATGTTCATCCTAACATAAACATTATCTGTCTTTTCCACTGTGTTGACATTGGCCCTGGCAGTGTAAAGCCGACAGAGGGCAGAGCTGTGGTCCCCTCAGTATACCCATGCCAATAGTGACCGTTTTCACTGTTATAGCCACATTACAAAAAAAAAAAAAAATAGCCAATTTCACTTTCTCAATCTCTTTCACTTTCTTAAAGAGGCTATAAGAATTATGTGAGTCACTGTGGAAGTTTTGAGACAAGCTATGTTAGGGTCCATTATTTCACTTCCAGGACACACATTCAGCAGCGTCCTTTTTGATTCACCCATGCAAGTTTCAACTTGCTCGGCTGATCGGTGCTGCTGGGAGGGGCTCATTTGTTAACATTCATGCAAATTTTACATGTCCTGATTTTTGTGTATCTCAAAACTTTCATAATAACCCAGGTGTTAATTTATGAAATCCTGATCTCCAAACGCATGTCCTTTTAATATCTGAGCGATGAAATGGGGACTTGTGCAGCACCGCAAATAAGGATGATCATCTCCAAAAAAAGCATCTCTGTGACTGTGGATCTGGTAGCTGAACGAACCAGCCACTTTTTTCATGGAATACCATTCTTCCCCACAAATGCCTGGCAGGCAAACTATGGCTATTCACATGTGGATATTTGGCAGATATTTTCTCCAGACAAGCAAAGTGAGTCGATAATTATAGGGAAAACTACCAGTATTTGTTTTCAACGATGAAACTAAATTTTTTGATTGAAAATTAGAATTTTGAAAACCATTGTCTATCACCATGGGCTTGACAGCTTTCTCAAACCAAAAGACTCTTTGTATGAGACTGTGTGATGTTAACAAATGGTATATTTTCATAGCATATAATGAAATGTTTAAACATTTGGAAGTTCTCCATAGTTCGGCTGGCCAATATTTTTGAAACAATGCAAAATGTTACAGAATTATACATGGATAAAAAATTTGTTCAAAGTGTGAGAGACCAGAGACCACTTAACCACTTAAGTGTTAGCACAAAAGTTCATTGACATGGTTTCAGATATCAAAAAGACTTGTTGAGTTTTGGTATAGTAGCAAAGAAGAGGTCTGCAATTATCTGAAAGGCTGTTAAAACATTTCTCCCTTTTCCAGATATATAGTTGAAGGAGGCTAGATTTTTCTCATCTATTTCAGTGAAAACAGCATATCACAGTCAATTAAATGCAGAAGCAGATATAAAAATTCAGGTATGTGTTAAGCCACATAGGAGGAGATTAGTAAAGAATGACACTCTCCTCACTACATTTTTTGCTCTAGAAGACATGGTTTCTTATTAAAATACATTATTTACAGTAATAAAATAAAGAGCATTAAGTTAAATGAATTTATAAAGAAATATTTCAAACTTTTTCTCAATTTAAATTTCTCATATGGTAAATACCAATAGATCTAACCCACATAGATGGAAGCTGTTTAAGACTGTCACTAAATTTTAAGAGTACAAAGGGACCCTGAGACCCAATGGTTTGAGAACTGCTGGTTTAAGCTGCTTGGTATACAGTTAATCCATGGTTTATGATTCTATTTGATTGAATTTGCCATCACAGTTGAAAACAATACCTCCAAAAGATACAGTATGTAGAATTCACACGTAGAACAGGACAACCTTCATCCTCGAGGTGGTGGCTGTAAATACATATTTCAAATCATGCTCTTGATCAGTTTAAATTCGTGGTCACCTCTTTGTCAGACTTTACTGTGGCAGAGGCAGATGCACTCCTAGGAAGAGGAGAGCATCAGGATCAGCTCTTTCCTGTTGTTGGCCTGGTCCAATGTCATGACCATTACCTCTAATCTGCAGTTTCTGCGAGAATTTATTAAGTTGTCTGTCTATTTTGTCAGGGTTAGTTTGATGAAGACTAGAAAACATGATTTGTGAAGCCACTGACAAGCCACTATCATTCATAAATGACAGTACTCTGAATGTCGCTGTGATGTGCCCTCTGCTTTGCAGAGTCCCACCTTGCCCTCAGCCTACCTCATGGACTATATGAGTCTGCACAGACTTCCCATAACAAAGTTCCTTAGACTGGGTAGTTTAAACAGCATGCATTTACTTTTCACAGTCTGGAGCCTGAGAAGTCCAAGACCAAGCTGTAAGTAGATTTGGTGTCTGGTGAGGGCTCTCTTCCTGGTTTACAAGCAGCAACCTTCTCACTGTGTCCTCACATGGTGGAAAGAGAGAGAGCTCTGGTCTATTCTCCTTTATGAGGCTACTAATCCCATCATGGAGGCCCTAACCTCATGACACCATCTGGACCTAATCACCTCTCACAGGACCCACTGCCTAATACCAACACATTAAAGGAGAGGGTTATAACATATAAATTTAGGGGAGCACAAACATTCTGTCCATAACAGGAACTGTGGGAGACACGTGATCAATCATCTAACACATCAAAAGAATAAGACACCAGTGTCAACCTAGATAGTAATGCTTATAAAATGTACTCTTTCTTCTTAAAAAAAAAAGACACACACCAAATCTGCTCACACTCGAGGAAATTATTTCACATACTGATGGTCACTGGAGAAAACATTCCACCAGTCAACCGAAGGGCCACTCTTTACACAACACTGCTCACCACGCTACCAACAAAAGGTGGGAACTGAACAGAGTTTCTTTTCCTTATCTGTGAAACGTCCAGGACCAGAAGAAAGCTTCATCTCAGAATTGTAGAAGAGAGTAGCTCCCCCAGAAGAGGTGCCCCAGTGTCCTTTGATTATCTATTTTTTTATGAACACCTGCACTTGTGAATTATTTTCACAGTAATAGTTATTCAGATATCTTGTGGTCCACTTTATTTATTTTTTAATTTCAGATTAATATGAGGGTATGAGTGACTATGTTACAATGTTTGTGTTTGTTGGGTAAAGGTTCTATTGGTGTCATGTCCTGAACCCAGGAAGTATGCCGGGTACCCTCACATTGTGTCCATTAGCTGGGAGTACATCCATGCCTTATAGTTCACTGTAATCTTGTTCTCTCTAATTAGTTGCTCAGGAAAGATGAGGAAGCCAGCCTCGCCCTGCCATGGGAGTTAAAAGATGAACAACAGCTCCAAGACCAGCAGACATTTAGAAAGGGTCAAACAGGCTTTGTCCACTTCGGCACTTTTGGTGGGGCCTCTAAGCAATGAGATGATGCTGGCTGATAACAGAGGGCTGTCCACCCACACGCTCCCCTCTGAGTAATGGACCATGGTCCCTGCCTGGTGAAAGCCTTCGCTTCTAACAGCCATTAGGAAAGCCTTGTTCATCCCTTCCAAAGCTGCCCACAGCTTCTCTGAACTCTGCTCTTTCCGGAAGGACATCGCATTACCAGAGCATCATCTGTTTTCCCAAGAGGTTTTTAGAGACCTGGCTGTGATGCCCTGGCATGTGACTTGATGCTTTTCTACCATTTGTGACTCGGGAGCATAACAAAATTAAGAGCATTTGGAAGAGCAGCCCTGAATATTCTGGAAGATTAAAGAGTTCACACATGGCCAGAGTCTGCAGTCTTCAATCATTCAAGTAGCAAGTGTTCCTTTTTCTTTCGTGGGGAGACGGGTGTGCAGGGGGACTAGAGAGCAAACCAAGGATGGATCATCTCATTTTGTTTATCCTGACTCTTTGCCTATCAAACCTTGCAATTAACAATAATGCAAATGGAATCCCTCTCAATCAAAACAAAGCATGACTCCATTTCAGAGGATTTACTGGCAAGACTTCCTTTAGGCACTTTCCCCATCTCTCTGAAGACTAAGTGTTGGTCAATCTGTGGGGAGGCAACAAGGGGGGGACTTCTGTCACCTCGGCTCCACCATCTTCCCCCACTGCTTCCCCTCCCCTGCCAGCATGTTCCTCTCCATCCACTCAACTAAATCCAAGACAATGTGTAATTATACTGGAGAAAAATCTGTCAGAGGATAGCTGAAGTTGCTTAAATTGTGCTGATTTACAAAGATAAGAGATTTTTCCCCCACTAAAAAAAATACCTTTTTGCGTGTGTAATGGCAAACAACCTCCTGCAAAGTCAAGTCCTTTTCTGAAAGTCATTGCTAGTTTTATAATTTCTGAGTCATTAGATAACAGATAGAACTCCACACTTAGTGGTTTCCAATGTTTATGGTCTGCAATTCATTCTTAATGAGCTCTCTCCATGTCTTTATTCTTCTTCACACCCTCCTGCTGGGAAGTGTCTTACTCTGCCTTGCCTTTTGTTAATGATTCCACAATCATTTCAGAGCCATTTCTCCTGCCTTATGTAATTCTGACACCACTGAAGAGCCCAGCTCACTGCCTCACAGTTGGAAATGTAACCTTTAATGTATTAATTTTTCTTGCTCAAAACAATTTAACCTCTGTCTTGGTTTTGTGATTGCTAAGTGTTCCAATTAAATGCCTCTTTCATTTTTTGTCCTGGAGGGCTTGATCTTACCCAAATTATGTTGAGCAGTACCCTGCCTGGCTGGGATGAGCACACTGGCTCCCTCCCATGCCCCACCGTCTATACATTATCTCTCTCATGAGTGCCTGTCACATTTGCAAAACACCTCCTTCCCCAGAAAAGATAAATTAAAGTAGTTTAAATGAGAGGCAGCATTGTCTGTGGAGGAGGAATGAATCATTTTAGCCCAGAAGACAGAGGTGTCCAGGAAGAGAGAAGTAGCTTCTCCCACCTCCCACCCCCAAACCTATTGTGTCAATAAGCCTTGGTGAGCACACAGCTGTGGGGACGTGGGGCAGCCGTATGAGGACATCCTTGCCAGCCCATGGAAGGTGGAATTAACCAGGGTAACAGAAAGTCTCTGGATGAGGCTTTGAGTGTTACCACCTGCCTCCATGCAAAACAAGCCCAGCAAGATGGAAGACTCACCGGAGGGTTCCTTAGCGCGGACCAGCACCCAGGCCCTTGACAGTCAGCCCAGACACAGAAAAACAATGGGACCATCTACCTGCAGCTCTGCTCCCCCTGGGTGCGCACCACTCTGGGGCCGGCACCCTCCTCTGCAGGGCATTCACTTCAAGTTGTCCTTCCTTTGGGTGCCAAAGCGTCGAATGTTGAAATCATCTCCTTTATTTTTTCCAGAGGCCCAGAAGGTGTGGGCACTCAGAGTTGGGTCGGGGACCTTGTCAGCCCCCTAGCCCTACATGAGAGTGTTCCTGCAGGGACGGCCCAGACACCAATGCAGGGAGACTGTTGCAATTGCACGCTCCACGGCCACATCAGAGCGGTCTCTGCGGGAGTCCGAGCTTAGAGACTGAACCCTCTGGGGCCTCTGCTCAGATGTTCATCACACAGGCTGTGTACACTCCCGTGAACCCAGGGGCACAGGGGGAGCAGACTGCTGTGGGTGGTGGGAGACCAGCAGATTGGGCTGTCTCTTTTCTTTGGGGCATAAACAAATGGGTGGTTTTGTTAAAAACAGAAATGCCAAGTAGAGGGCATTGTAATGACCACAGCTACACTAACCCATTTTTTAAATATATACAAATAGTGTCCACACAGTCCAAATCCCCCCTGTCTCAGGGGTCACCTTCTCTCACCAGCAGCCACAGTGACTCACCTCCTTTGCTGGAGAAGGGGAATTGGATGCCCATGTTGGTTCCTCTCAGAGCAAAGCAGGAGCTGGCCATGCCTTTGAAATTCTGGAACTGCCTGAGGAAAGCATTTACAGGGCTCTGTCCCTACCTACTGAGAACCCCCGGCCTCTTTCTGGGCTTCACCTGGGTTAGGGTTAGGGTTAAGGACAGAGAGAAGAGGTAAAAATGGCACAAAGGGGTCTACCATCTGCTGGAAGAGCAGTTCACCAACAGAATAGTTAAAATGCATGAAAATATTGTTTGAAATAATCAGCATTGGAGCATTTTAAAAATAGTTTCGAAGTTTTCAGAAGTCCAGACTTTCTTTTAACCAGTGTCAGTGGACTATGAATTATTATTGGAGAAAAACTGAAATTGATCTAGACCTAATTACTAGTTTTCAGGAAATACAAGGGATGGTAGAACTTGTAAACAGCACTCCAGGATGCAATCAGGAAAAATCAAGAATATGGGAAATTGTACAGGAAAAATGGTCCATTTCTTCAAGAAACAGATGCTAGAGAAATAGAGTAAGCCAATAAAGACGCGCGAGGGTCGTCTCAACCAAACACAGCGTGAGGACCTTGCTTAGACCTGGACTTCAAAAAAAACCACTGAGATATACTCAACACTGGCTGGATATTTAGTGATTTTAAGAAGCTGTTGGTAGGTTCTCAGTGTGATAATGGCATTGTGCTTATACTTTTGGTTTTCTTAAGAGCACTTGTCTAAGAAACCCAAAACACTGAAATATTTATGAAAATACTGGTACAATATCTGGGATTTGTTTCTAAATAATCCATTGAGGGAAAGAGAGGATGGAGCCGGCTGACAGGTACACGAGATTCACTCCGCTGTTCTCTCTACCCTTGGGTATATTTAGATGTCCTATAAAAAGTGTTTCTATGCCTGTGAGTGGGTCCCTCTGTGGCCATCTTTGTCTTGCTGTGAAGAAGCCAAACCCTTCGCTGGGTCGTCTCAGCCCCCACTGCTAAGAGAACTCATCATCCCCATTATTACAGTTTTCCATTTCCAGACAGGGGACCCTGGGCACTGTCCAGGGCCCTCAGGTGGAAGGGAGTCCACACACAACTTCTGGCATCCAAGGAGACCTAGAGGCAGATCCTGTGGCCTCCTGCTCAAAGTTTCTTCAGCAGAAATTTGGGGTGAGAGGGTCCCGGCCTTATAAAAAGAATTCACTTCAGCATGCTCAGCTCCTTACCTATCATATCCAACATATTGCAACACATTTTCTGCTTGATTAAAAAGACAACTTTTTGTTTTTCATATTAGAAATCTATATGTGCTTATTGCAGAAAATTAATAAAAACAAACATGATAAAAGAAGACAAAATGAAGTTAACAATCTCACCCCATGTTTGTTTTTCTCAAAAACAAGAACTACATAAAAATCCCCCACTAAATAACTCAGAAGGTTTAAAAAATTCCTGCATGCTTCCCAGAATTGGGTTAAAACGATTTTGAAAATCTTAGCACCTCTCCTACTTGCAAAGAAACTTAAAAGGGAACTGGGACCATTTTGTTTTATTTATCTTTTTTTGTAGAGTTCTCTTATTTTAAAAGCAAATGAAAATATCTTTAGTGTTGCATAAGAATTTTGGATGCTGGGATGAAACAGATGCCACTTCTCAGAACTTCCACAACATGCTCTCCGGTCCTGCAGTGCCAGGCCCAGGTGGAAGGTTGGGAACAGAAATCAAATCCTGGTCTGTTATTTGTTACCCGACCCTGGAGAAGCTGCCTCGCCAATCTCCAGCTCATTCTCTCAGTCGCCCTTTTGCTGGATGTTGTAACAAGCAATCACATCAGCGATTTTGATGTGACAGACACCGCATACATGTATACTGAATTATAAATCTTGTGTAATGACTACTTGGCTGAGAAATGCCCTCTGAAAAAAATCGAGAAAATCATAAGCACTCTTTCTAGTAATCCCCATGATACATTTCTCACATACACTTGTTTTGGAAACTAAACCCATTGTAATTTTATTATAATTTTCCCCACCAGGATGGAACAATTTGACTTAGTTTGGATTTTCTCAGTTGAGTGATATTTTTGCCCCTTGTTAATGCCCACTTAGTGGTATAAAAAGTATAACTGTTTGGTAATCAGTTTATTTTCTCCCTCCCTTCATTAGAGCCATCTTCTAGTCCCTGAATTTCAAATATTTTTTACAATGGGGATGGAACAGAGACTCTTGACCTTGAACCAAATTAAAGGAGAAACCTTCTCTTTCCCAGGAGTAAGTCTTCCAGGTAATGACCATTGGCATCACAAAGGAACTTTAGGAGGTCACAGTCAAACTGGGTGCAGGATATCAACCCAACCTGGTAAGCCTGCTTTCTATGCCAGCTCTTTCACTACCCTTTAAATCTTTTCTCAAACAGGTTCAAAATTAGAGACACATACACTATTCAAAAATCTTCACAATACTTAAAAAAGTGCTTGACATGGAAGACAGAGCTGTGATTGTGAAGAGTAGGGGCAGACACCAGAGAGAGAAGTGGGGACCAGGAGGCAGGGCAGAGCGGCTCCTTCAGTTAAACACAAGCAGATACTGCAGGGTCCACTTGGATCAGCACACACTCGTGTTTTGGCCTTTTGGCATCAAGCATATAGTGGTGTCGCTTCACCTGGTAAGAGGTTGGCAGAATGGCCTGTGTGGGGAGGCTGTGGCTGCAGGCACAGAGGTCAACATGGAGGATGGCCGGCTGCCCTGGCAGAGAGACATGACTGAAATGATTAATAAGAAGGGACACCAAGAAAGGGGCTCAAGGTGGATGGGAGGAAAGCTTGGCCTGAGGGACAAGAACATGTCTGAAGGGTCATAGGATCGTTTCTACTCAGCCAATAGCAAAGGGCACTAACTGGCAGGGCAGGGAAACTGAGGAAGGGCTTACAGCCAACTCCAAGCCCGGAGGAGGGTTATTTACACCCCACACTGCCCCATGAGCGTCTCTCTCACTCTTCTCCTGCAGGAGCGGCATCCACCTCCAACTCTCTGGAAGTGCTTTGAACTTTCTTTGTTCTTCCTACATAAAATCTCTCTTCGTTTCCCTGAAACATGTGCAGGTCACTTTTCCTTTCTGTCCCCACTGCCTGTGCCACTCCCGTTTCCGTTTCTACTCAATTTTGCTTTTGATTTTTGCAGGGCCACGGTTGAACTTTCTAACTCAGCTGAGTAATCCAACCAGGTCAGCTGGGTTTGGGGGTCTGGGAACCCCAAGCCTCAAGAGTAGAGACTGGAGTGAACTGGGAATAAGGACGAAAACTCTTCAGGTTTCTATACTGAGAATTCAGGTGCTCAGGACACTGTCTGCATCTGCCTCACCCCAACCTTTAAAAAATAAAGTGATCCCAACCAGATCCCAAACATCTGGACGGGAAATACCACCTTAGCATAGGCAGAGTGTTCAAGGCTGCAAATTTCTGAGCACAAAGGTAGACGGGTGAGTGATCCCTGGTAGGGGGGTGGGTGGCCAGGTCCTCAGCAGCATCACAGCCCCAGCCATTGACACCTCTGACCCTGGTTGCTGCCACTCAAAGGGCAAAATCTGGACAGAATCAGAGCCCGGCCTCCAGGCAGCCCACTGCCCTCAGCCTCTGCTCCCGAGCACCCCCCTGCAGCCTCAGCGGCTCTCTGAGGGTCATTTATTTGTGGTAACATGGAATACAACTATATGGATGTTGTCTTATCTGCTATCCCAGATCATGTGAACACAGCCAAGTCTATCTGCTATTCTCCAGAGAAGTCTTATGCGCGCATTACCTTTCTGCTCAACTGAAACTTCAAAGAGTGGATCTCAAAGAAGACACTCATTAAAAATGAGAGAAAAGGAAACGATTTGTGCTGCTCTGTCATTATTATTTTTAAAGCTCACGATGCATAACCTTTAAACTTGTTTTTGTTCCCGTGTAATATTTATTCTATCTATATTTGTATAAATACTATTTATAGAGCTATGATTCAGTAACGTATTTATATTTTACATTTATGTAATTCTCCTAACTAGCCTTGGTCCTCTTATGTACAATATCCAAACATCGCTCCTTTTGAATGATAGTTTTGTCCACAAAAATTCACACCGGCTTCGGGCCTAGGCCATGGTGCGCCACAAAGGCCGTGAGAGTCCACTGATCATTGAAATCGAGCCCCCTGGACACCTGCTGTGACCATTTCAGCCAAATGGCTGCTCTTACCCAGTTCTGGGAAGCAGCTGCAGCCCCATTCCACAATGCTCTGTAAAATGCACAGGGACATCAGAGGTTATGTCATCATTCAGCAGTGCTTTGAGGTAGATGCCTGTCCTTGCCATCTTGAATGAACCAAAACAAATTTGGGGTCAAGTCAGGGGCACCCTGGGGACGCCAGCACAAGGGCTGCTGGTCCCTACACACCACGGCTGTGTCGTCTCCTCAGGGTACTGCTGCGGTGCTTAGCAGCCTGTGTGGATACGAGAGAGCCTGAGAAAAGTTAGGGCCCAAATAACAGGGAACAATTTGAAATTCTTGCCTCATGTAGCCACAGTTTTAGCATCTAATAATTATTGTTGCAAATGCAAATACTAGTCCCTGGGACTCCTTATGCATTTGAATTAATCTCTTAAAAACACAATTGCCGGCTCCAGATGAAAAACAATTTCTCAACAGCTGGAGAACATTTGCAGAAGGCAACTTTTAAAGAACAGAGAGACACACAAAAGTAATCATCAGCTTCCCTTGTCTAAAGAAGTCTGAAATCTTCAGATGGTGTGTTATTAATTACTACACCTATGGCTCTGCTCACCGATAAGCTGCAACTAAACTAGCAAGTTAAGTCAGGGTAGCATTTTGTGTTGTCAGCACAGTTAATCAAAAATTACTCTACCTTCTTCTTTATTCAAAAGAAGAGAGCTCTTTTTTTAATATTAGCATCTTCTTACTGAGTTTTCAGGCTGAAAAACTAGGAGTTAGAATATCAAGGAGGTACTGTGGGGATATAGCTCTGTCTTGAGCATGATATGAGGGAGAGCGAGGCAGGCAGAGCTTTTCTCATTGTGCCAAAGTGAGTCATGTGTCAGGTGATATCAGGGCAGGCATGGGTGAAGGCCGAGGGAAATATTTATGTTGTATGGTTCAAAGACCCCACTGGGTCCTGACACTCTAAATTAAATATCTGGAACTTGTGTCTTAATTTGTCTTATTTTGCCACAATAATTTAGATTCATGTTCAATGTAAGATAATAATTGGCAGTAAGATAATAACAATGATAGCAACAACGATGATGATTACAGCCAGCACTTTGCAGCATGTGTGATATGACAGACATCAACTCATTCAATCTTCATAAATCTTAAGAGGTGGATATTATTATTATGCCCATTTTGCAGATAAGGAAACTGAGGTACAAGAGTTTGTCTAATTTGCTCAATGGCATTGGGCTAGTAAATGGTGGAAGTTTTCAACCTGGACTTCCTACCCCAGGGACTCTGCTATGCAATTGGTGACAACAGTCTGGCAACATCAAACTGCCCTGGAGTGTGCTTTCTCCTTGGTTGAAATAATGGTATGCACTCACCCACAAGGTAACCCATCGCACAGGTGCCAGAAGCCAGTGCACGTGGCAGATTGTCACACTCACCTGTGACTAAGTGAACTTCCACATAGTGCTGCTTAAACTAAACTAAATTTACCTTCATAGACATGGTCATGTGGCTTAAGGAACGATTTGTACAAGGAATATGGTACTTGAAGGTGGCATTAATAATGTAAACACTAGGGTGGCACCTGTGGCTCAAAGGAGTAGGGCACTGGCTCCATATGCTGGACGTGGTTCAGACCCAGCCCTGGCCAAAAACAAAAAAAATGTAAACACTAGCATCAGGAAAACAGTAATGACCCTTCTCTATTTAATTCATAAAACAAGAATAAAGAAAATGTAACTCTTCCCCACTGTTACTACTGATGGACTCCACCTTGAGTTCACAGTAGACATTAAGATATTCGATAATGATTAGAGGAAGGCATTAGAATTAACCATCCAGGACATGAATCAGAACTCTATGGCTTGAAAGCAAAACTATTTTTGCATAATCAATAAATAAAATAAATAGCTTAAAATCATCTCATGTCATCCATGTACAGTCATTTTCATTCCTATGCTGTTTTATAATGCATTTAAAACATTAATATGTATGCCTGTTTTGTACAATAGCAAATATATGTATATAGATAGAAGCGCTCAAGTATCTTTTCCTCATAAGATTATATAATCAAAAAAGTTTGGACTGCAGCACAGTACTGGAGTTCAGTCCACCTCATGGGGTTGCTCTCAAGTAACCATGGTAACCCTAATCCGTGGCCAAATGTCTGGCAGAAGCTTAGCAAGCCGACAGGGAGGAGCAGGTGAACAGAGCGGGGAAGATCCATCCCCTCCTCCAGTGCACCGTGACACACCACCTCGAGCATGGTGACGCAGTGGGTCCTCTGGAGGTGTGTGGCCGTCATTCCAAGTCAACAGAATGCTCTGTGTCTAAGGAAACGTGAATAATTACCACTGTGAGTTGATCCTGTTAACAGAGCACTGAAAGCTAAACAAGTTACTGAGAACGTTGCCTGAGGTCACTGAATTTTTAACACGTAACATCCAAAACCAGATTCCCAAAGCAAGTTTTCATATCTCCAAAACTATCAAGAGAAAGAGGCACGCTCTTTGATGAAGAAATAAGATCCAGGAGCTGTGGAAGTGCATGTAGACATGATGATTTTCAGATTCTGAAAGACACATGTTTCGATGATATTCCACGTGGAGAGAACGTGGAAAGAGGATTCCAGAAGACACTTGCAACTCACACATGCAGACAATAGGAGACATTCCCCCAAGTGGATCTTCCTTTTAAAATGCGTGATTTTGCAAGGTTGATGTTTTCATTTCACTTTGCCCATAATGAGACGTGTGAAGTAGCGGGATTTCCACATTGTCACTGCAGAGGACTTGAATAATGCTTCGTGTCTCTCAAAAATCTGCTCGGATGGGAGCTTCACACTAAAGATTTACTGTTATTTCACTGGCTTTGCATTTTGTATTTTATAAATCATTAACGTGAACAAAGTAAGAACCAAAACAGAAATACCCATTTCATAAGTGTGAAGACAGTTAACCTTTAAACAGATGGGTAATCCCAGACAGCTCTGTAAAATTAATAGAGCTTAAACCTAAGGTCTCAGAGCTGTGGAATACATCTTTGGAGACCATGTTTTTGAGATCATCATAAATCAGCTTTTTTCTCATCAGTCCCTCAAGCCTACCCAGGCTCCTAGAGCTGCCGGGTTATGAATATGTCTGTCATGACATCTCACCGGCCCGGTGCTCTGGTACCAATGTCCTAGTTCTGTTTCCTCTGCTGGCCCTGCCTGCCACCTGCTAGAAAGCACCCTCGTGGAGGCCTGCAGCTGGGTGTGGCGGTGACATGGGGCTCATCACCACATTCCTGCTCCCAGCCCTGGACCTTCAAGATGGCTCCCTCTGGGGAAGCATTTCTATCTTTTATTTGTAAACCTTTTCTGATTAAATCCATAGTGTTGCAGGGGATTGTGCTATTGTCAGAGCACTGGGTTTTTCCACAGCCACATCAGTTCGGAGCTCAAAAGAGACACAGCAGTGATGGGCAGGGCTCCAAGCAGGGACGCCGGGGAGGGAGAGGTCGTTGTCTCCGGGGAGATTGCTGCTCACTCACACAAAAGGCGTGGCTGGGCCAGTTTGCAGAAAATTACACTCACTAAAGGGAAGAAAATGACTAACCAATGTTGTCAGCGTTATCATTTTTAACTATGTAAGTAGTTGTTGGGAGACATTTTTTCAAGAGTTGGATTAAATTCTAAATGTGGCCACAAACCCTACAAGAATGTGGATTTAAACAGAATTAAAGCCTGAAGTATGATGTTGCTGAGCTGCCAGCCTGGGCTGTGCCAGTCCTGCGAGACTCTTTCACTAGCAATTGGGAAGTCACTGGCTGAGGGACGAACATGGAACTGGACCAGGTCACCCTCCCCAGCTAGCTCCAGGGCCATGGCTCCCGGTGGAGCTACAGGCCAGCACGTGGTACTCTGCATTCAGGGGCGGGAAGGAGCTATGGAAATACAGTATCCATGGAGAGAGTTAAATTTGAAGGTGAATAATCCTGCCAGGGAAACTGCATTTTGTTCTTTCAGCACAATCCCCACCCCAAGGTATTTTCTTATTTCCCCTAAAGAGAAGCCCTGAAAAGTTCACAAGGGACATATTTGCAGCCATTTACTATTGTAAAAGTTAATTTGGCATTGTTGCTGCCACTGTCAAGCAATTCAGGACGGATCTGGGCAGAATATAGACTAAAGAGGCCGGGGCTCAGGGCACGATGACCAGGTGAGGCTCAGGGCACGATGACCAGGAGGGGATCAGGACACAGTGACCAGGTAGTGCTCAGGGCACAGTGACCAGGTGGGGTTCAGGGCACAGTGACCAGGTGGGGCTCAGGGCACGGTGACCAGGTGAGGCTCAGGGCACAGTGACCAGGTGGGGCTCAGGGCACAGTGACCAGGTGAGGCTCAGGGCACAATGTCCAGGTGGGACTCAGGGTGCAGTGACCAGGTGGGGCTCAGGGCACAGTGACCAGGTGGGGATCAGGGCACAGTGTCCAGGTGGGACTCAGGGTGCAGTGACCAGGTGGGGCGCAGGGCACAGTGACCAGGTGGGGATCAGGGCACAGTGTCCAGGTGGGGCTCAGGACACAGTGACCAGGTGGGGCTCAGCACAGGACACCTGCAGCCATGGGACGCCTTGAATGGAACAGACACCAGGAGACCCGCCCCAGAGAAGCCTCCCCCAGTGAGTGCTCAGCAGCACATTAGCACAAATGCCATAAAATGTTGGTCCTCTATCTTCTTTATTATTTTTTATAGGTATATAATTATGGAAAGGAGTCTGCTGCCTTTTTTATGGACTTGAGAGTCTACCTGTTCTATTGAAATTTCCCATCTTCACGGTGAGCTGCTTGAAAAGAAAGAAAACACCGGCCGTTCATGAGGAGGGGTCCGGGAGATGCCCAGACCTGTGTACGGATCTCCCAGAATGGGGCGGAGTCATCGAGGCTGCTTCCAGAATGTGCGTGACAGCCCCAGGAGTTGTGCATCATAAAATCATAAAGAGTAACACCCCATGTCTGGACACAAAAATGAATCCTAGGAGAATTTAGGTAATTAATGTGTATGTTTGGAGCAGCCCATCACAGCCTTGTCTTCTTTTGCTAATTATTACAGCCCAATTCAAGGGCTCTGTTCAATTACAGTCCCAGATAAGCAGCCCTTCCCCACTAAGCCCTGGAATTATTTTATTTAAAGATTCAGAAAATTCACCTGAAAGTCGACCCTCAGAAAGTTCCTCCTCTTCCTTTTTTGTTTTCGCCCTCCAGTAAGGCCTCCACTGACTGCCCTCCCTAAGTCAAGGTCCCCCTGTGGGAATGACTAGACTGGACTCATTACAGAAGCCTGCCCAGACGCCAACATTGTAGTTAACAGCCGCTCTTTGCTTCCCAACCCTTATGTCACGGAAATCTTTACTATTGCCTCACTGAGCAAAAAAGTACAAAATCTGAATATTTGTGTCTTAACCACTAACAGAAGCTACCCCGGTTTGTGACACCCCAGAGCCCATCACCACTGATGGTCATGGGGCCACCTGAGTCTTCCTCTGCTGTCAGAGCGTTGATGATCCCACAGGGCTCTGGAGGGGCCTGGTGCCAGTCACAGGGTTTACAAACTAACAGAAAGTGGAGGCTGACCTGACCCGCAGGGGCGGACGGAAGACGCAGACACGTGGGGAACTCTGCCCTGGGAGGAGCCTGCAGAGCACGTTATTCAGCCGTGTCTCCAACCCCCACAGAGACCCCCGTCGGCCAGCAGCTGGGCCTTGTCTGCGCACCCGCAGGGGTCTCCAAGACGCACAGCTGTTTCCGTGCTCCCAGTGCCGCTGTTCGCTGTTTCGACCTACAAGGCCACACTGCCCAGCAGCACCCAAGCTCACTCCTGGCTACCCTCAGATGCGGGGGTGCAGAGGGGCTGCCTCAAGTTCCCACCCTCCACCTGGCGGGAAAGGCCGGGAACCGTTGAGAAGGCGTGGGCCCCACAGCTTCGTGTTCCTGTTGGAGTGAACAGAGTCCAGGCGCGGAACCCGGGGCACAGCCTCCCGCAGCCCCTGCCCGGGCCCCGCATTGCCTGTGTCAGCCTGCCTGGCCGGGTGACCAGCTCCTAGCTCTCCGGTCACCTCCTCGCCCCGCAGCCCAGCCGCGCATCGCGCATCCTTGTGCCCCTGGCCCTCACCGTTGTTTCTTCCTAACGTTAGAATTTCGTCCTCTCTCCTTCAAGTGGCCCATCGATCGCTATGGGAGTCACATTTCTGCTCCCGGGGGTGAATTTTCCTTGTCCACCCGAGTGAGTGGCTCAGTCACAGACCTGCCGCACAGTTTGGGGATGGTAAGACTTGGAGAAGAAAGGAGAACTCCGGGACGCTGTCCTCTTTCTTAAAAAGGCCATAAGGCCTTCGGTGTACTGAGCACGGAGCCGCGGTCCGGCCGGCAGGGTTCAGGATAAAGGAATCTGTGTGGGGACCTGCACCGGCTGCACCCGGGCTCCCTGGGCGGCCGGCGGAGCCCCGGCGGGGCCGCAGACGCCGCAGCCTCAACCCGCAGCCTCAGTCCGCAGACCCGGCAGCCTCAGTCCGCAGACCCGACAGCTGCACCCCGCTGACACCGCAGCCTCACCCTGCAGACCCGGCAGCCTCAGCCCGCAGACCCTGCAACCTCACCCTGCAGACCCGTCAGCTGCACCCCGCTGACACCGCAGCCTCACCCTGCAGACCCGGCAGCCTCAGCCCGCAGACCCTGCAACCTCACCCTGCAGACCCGTCAGCTGCACCCCGCTGACACCGCAGCCTCACAGTGCGGA
>CAUYRH010051134.1:0-51607 GCA_963574655.1 Perodicticus potto | reverse complement strand
GGGCTTCAGATACAATCAGAGATATTTTCATCAACCTGATTGCGATAACATTCAAGAGACTTTCTCATTACTTTGTGAGAACAATTTTGATCCGTATTTAGAAGTTTTCTTCTAACCCTTCAAATATGTACCACAGGTGTGATCCCGCCCTCTATCCTCACTCCCCCCATCCTCCCTCTCCCTCCCCTTCCCTCCCTCTCCCCTTTCCTATTTCTATCTGACTCCTCTGTGCGGGAAATTCCAACCTAATAAAAATTGTAGTTAAGTAGGGTTTACTTTGCTTACTCCTTTCTCCACTACCGCCTAAAATCAAGTGCCCCAGTCCTTAGCCCCGGCCCTTCCACTGTCTATTTACACTCACTTTCTAGGTCATTTTGTGCTCAGCTTTGAATACTGTTGGAAGTTGACATCTCTACACAAAAACTACTTTTCTACAACCTGGACTCATACCCCCAACTGCCTATATCAATATCTCCACTTGAAAGTAGATATTTAAATTTAGCATACTTGAAATTGAACTCCTGAAATCTTCCAAGCAATCAAATGAAGTCTCCTTCTTTTTCTAGTTTTTGGCTGCTCAGTCTTTCCAATTGCTCACACCTAAAATCCTGAATTTCTTTTCTCTTTTCTACCACATACTAATAACTGTCTTCTCTACCTTCATAGTAAACCCACAATTTGACCACTGTTCCACAATTCCTATCACTGCTCTGGTCCTGGACCACCCTTCTGCTGCGTCCTAATTAGTCCCAGTGTTTCCTTGAGCTTCACTTACCTGCTTATATTCTGCTTTCTGTAGCATCTAAAATGATACTTTAAAAACCGTACTCTTCTAAAAAAAGAAAAAAAAAATGTACTCTTCTACTTCGTATTCACTATCCTCCAGCCAGTGTTCCTTCCTCCAGGAATGTTCTCTCTCAGCAATCCTAATGGATACCTCTCTGACCGCCTTCAAGTATTTTTTACAAATTTCCCTTTTCCTTATAGACCCGGCAGTGATTAATTGCAAACCACTCCATCGCATACAATTTCTTTATACCTCCTATCATGATTTTGTTTTTTTAAAGACATGATCATCTGTTAATATTTTACATCTATAACTTGTTAATTTTACTGTTTCTTTCTGCCAACTAGAATGACACGTATAAGAGGCAGAGACTTTTGCCTGTAACTAAATCATGTAGGAGTATTCATGATACATATTAGATGTTCAATATTAGATGTTCAAAAACTTAAATGAATGAAAAATGAATGGATGGATGTGTGTTTCCATGAAAAATTTTGAAAGGATAAATAAATAGCTAGGGATGTGAAAGCTGGCATACCTCTTAAGGCAGAAGAACAAAGTGACAGAGAAAAATATATGAAGATTTAAGAGGAATAGTGTTTAAATAATATACTAGAAGTAGGAAGGGATCAGAAATACCTCATTGATGCAAAATGATATTTCAGGCAGAGACTGCCCACATCCAATTGTCAGTATGTATCAACATATTCATCAAAATGCACGCAGTGCCCAATGTACACCAGCTGCTCAACAAATGTAAGGTAAAATAAACATAGTACCCTAATATCATCATATTATAAATTTTTATGCTGGGCTACATGTTAAACCAAAGATATCGCAAAAGCAGCAAAACAAGTTATCTCTTGACCTCTTAGAACTTAGTGTTGAAACTAATATGCACCAAGGTAAAAAAGACGTTTGAATAAATTATGTGGGACTTAATTGGCTTCAGTGAGGTAAATTATGTCCAAGTATGTAAATACATATTGGAATATTATTTTCAGCAGGAAAGCTATAAGAACCATGGGAAAATCTATCTAGTCCTGATCTGTGACTTCCATTGAATTCTTTCTGAAACATTGCTGATATTTTCTTAACTTAGTTCTCATGCTGAGGCTCTCCCTGTCATTGCATTTGGCAAGATATTCACATTGAACCATGATGAGTATTAGACTGCTAATTTTGAATAGAAACAATTGTGTGCGTTTGTTAATTAAATATACAAAGAGTCCCCTTCCAGGTTTGTTGTGACAATCTGGAATTTACCCCAGAAATTAATTAAATTCCTTTTTACCATAACTAACTACATTATTAATGAAAGTTTTTGGTGATTAATTCTAAATTGTTATATTTTTAAAAGAGAAGACCATATGATCAAGTTAATATAATATAAAAGATTATATTTCTAATTATTCTGGAATAATTATTTTGGTTTTCACCATATTTCATTTTATTGCTTCTATGAAATTACTTCCTTCTGAAATCAGATGCAGACGTTTTGAGCTGAACTGGTGACATAGCCTATCAAACATGAGATGGCTTCATTAACCCAGAATTTATACAGAAAACTAAGATTCCCTAAATTAAAGCAAATAAACATGAAATGAGTTTAAAAAAAGAAATGGTACTGAACAGCTCTAGTAACTATAAACCCCAATATGAAAATGATATGCACACATGGAAAAATGTGAATACATTTAGGACACTGTACAGCCACATATAAGGGCATTATAAAGGTCAGATGACTAAGACTGCACCTTTTAACAACTTTTCATAAGAGAAATCTGGCAAACACGGACTTGCAGATAATGCACAGTAAAACATGTCAAAATGGGATGTTTTTACATACATGACTGTGGGAACAGAAGAGTTAGATATAAATACATATACACATACAGACACATATATCATACATCCAAGTATTTCATGTCTAAAAATGTAAATGAGGGTAGTGTTGGAGCAAAAGTGAATAATATTTTATTGAAATATATTTTGTTGTATATTTATTTGGGTAAATATATTTCATACATACCCATACTCTAATGGGTATGTATAAAATATGTTTCAACATATTTCATTTCTAATACGTTTATTAGATGTTTCATTTCTAATATTCATTTCTAATATGTTTTCAACATATTTTGTTAGAAGTAAACATACCCATACTCATGTCTATTTACTCATGCCACTCTATTTTTAATACATTATGCTTTTTGTCATATCTAAGAAGCATTTTCCTACCCCAAAGACTTTTCCTATCTAGAAGGGTAATGTTTAATGACATTCCATTCTTTTTCCTTTTCCAGAAAGCCATAGAAATGGAATCAGACTGTATATAATCCTCCAGGTCTGACTTCTTTCACTCAGCATAATGAATTAGAGATTTGTTCACTTGGTTGCCTATGAAAGGAGTTTGTTCTTTTTAAAATTTCTTAGTTGTCATCCAGTGGATGGATGGGCTACATGTGTGTTTGATCTTTTTGCAGCTGAAATATCGATACATTTGGGTTGTCCCAATAATTGGCTCTTACTTCTGCTACTATACGTCCCACAGCTTATATTTTGAATCTGAAAGAACTTAGCTTTCCAAGCTTTGGCAAGAAGGTGAAGCAACTGGAAATGTCATACATTCCTGGTGGAAATGCACAATTGTGAAGCCACTGCAGATAATGGTTTCAGATTGTTTTATAAAGTTAGACATATACATACTATGTAGCTAGCAATCCACTTCAAGGTATTTATAAAATAAAAAAAAACTCATGTCTTTTCATATGCTTATTTGCTATTCATATATACTATTTTTCAAAATCTCTGCTCATTTTTAATTCGTTCTTATAGGATTCAAACCTTTCTTATATATTTGGGACACAAGTGTTTTATCATTTGTAATTTTTATGCCATCAAACTCTATTTTTAATACATTATGCTTTTTGTCATATCTAAGAAGCATTTTCCTACCCCAAAGACTTTTCCTATCTAGAAGAAAGTATTTCTAGAAATTGTAAGTTTTTAAATTGTGCATTTAGGTTTTGATCCATTTGGAGCTAATTTTTACATAATGTGAAAGGACTAGGTCACGAGACCTTTCATATGATGTTCAATTGCTTCAGCATATTTTGCTATTCAGACTCCTCTTTGTCTATTAAGTTACCTTTGAAACTTATAGAAAATTAATTGAATATATGTGTAGGAGCTTGTTTCTGGTTGCTATTTTGTTTCAATGGTTTATATGTCACTACTCACAAACCTATTGTGCTATGTTACTTATTGTAATTTATAGTAAATCTTGAAATCATGCATTCTTTGTTCTTCTTTTTATAATACTTTTTGCTATTCTAATTCTGTTGCTTTCCGTATACATTATAGAATTCATTTGTTGATTTCTACAAAAAAAAACAAATAAAACAATGCTTGCTATGATTTAGATTTGTAGTTATTCTGAAGATTTATTTGAGAAAAATTGACATAAATACCAAAACTTTAAATTCATGAAAGTAGCATATTTTCCATTTTTTAGGTTTCCTTTCATGTCTGTAAGCTGTATTTCACTGTTTTCAACATGTTTTGTTAGAAGTAAACATTTTTGTTAGATTTGTCATATTTACACATAATTTAATTTTTTGTGTGTATACATTTTTAGTGCTATCATGGATATTTAAAATTTTAATGTCCAAATGGTCATTGCTATTAAAGTACTGACAGGGGAAAAGAAAGCCTATAAACAAACACTTCTACATCCAGCATGGTAGGCAGCAAAATGTCATTTTAAGGTCAATTATGAATAATTAAAAATAAATATCATAAACCCCAAGGCAACTATAAACTTTAAATAAATATAAATGAGTCAATGTTGGAGATAAAATTATAAAAATTGTTCAATTAAAAAACAGACAGTAAAGAGGAAAAAGAGCAGAAAGGATAAATAGAAAGTTTGAAAAATGCCAAATATTATTCCAATCGTATCATTAATAGGGGTTAAAAAAATTGAATTCTTGAATTTTCAATTGAAAATGAGATATTTAAATGTCCAAAAGTATGAATAAGAGATCAAACATCTCATTATAAATATGTAGAAAAATTAAGATTCCATTTTTTTATTTTTGAGACAGAGTCTCACCATGTCGCCCTGGGTAGAGTGCTGTGGCATCACAGATCACAGCAACCTCAAACTCTTGGGCTTAAGTGATTTGCTTGCCTCAGCCTCCTGAGTAGCTGGGACTACAGGCCCCCAACACAAAGCCTGGCTACGTTTTTGTTGTAGTTGTCATTGTTGTTTGGCAGGCCTGGGCTGGGTTCGAACCCACCAGCTCCATGTATATGACTGGTTCCCTAGCTGGTGAGCTATAGGCACACAGACAACAATTAAGATACTGATGCACTGTTACTTGAAATAAATAGTTGTATTACTGTGGAGAATTGAAGAAAATTTTTCTAAATTTGAAGAAAAATATACCTATTATTGGTTATATAGCTATCAGAAACATGTGCATCTATTTATTTAAGACAAATGTCCACAGCATTGGTATACGTAATGGTCAAAATTTAGAAAATAAAGGTTCATCAATGTAAGAACAGGAAAATAAATTGTGTTAAAAATCACAAAAAAGAATAGTGCGTAATAATGAGAATAAACTACAACTGTAATTAACATGGGCACATTTTCATGAATGTGACAGTAATCAAATAAACTGAACACAAAAGAATAGATTAATATAGTGGGTGGTTCTATTCATAAACTTATGAGTATAGAAAGAAGCAAATTATAAATTTAAAATGCACAATGAGGTAATAGAACTTTACATAATCAAGGATGTTGTCACACAAAAGTTAAGAAAGTGTTTCCCTCGATAACAAGAGGGAGTACAGAGTGAGGAGTGGTACAAAAGGGGCTTCTCGAATCCTGATACTGTTTTATTTTATGATTAGTGTAATGCTTATAATGACAGTTACATTGTCCACTCACATACCTTTGTTTATAATATTGATAAGAAGACTAATAAAAGACTCAGCCAGCCTGGTAAGTGGTCAAGAGCAATCCAGCTCCTAGTTCCAAAATAATTACAGGGGGCCAATAATAGGCTTCTGCATGAAATAAAGAGACTTTAGGACTAAAGTCTAAATTCAGACTAGACTTTAGGACTTCAGACTAGAATTTAGGACTAAAGTCTAAATTCAAAGAAAATGTATAATTTTGAAATATTCTATGCAACATACATATATAAGGTATATAATTAGGTAATATCAATAAGTTTATTAACAAAATTAATATGAATTCCTTAAAATGAGATATGAAATGACACATAGCTGCAATTAAAAAAAATGAATGATATAAAAGGATTTTGGGACAAGACAAAAAAAATTTCAGAAAAATTAAAAAGAAGCAGCAAAATATAAACCTCCATTGGAAAACAAAATAAATGTTAATAAAAAAAATTAGCAGCAGAACTTGAGACACTGTCTCAGTAAAAGCAGAAAAATGTTAAATAAAATATGTGTGCATGTGTGTACTATGTATGTTTATGATGAAGGAGAGAGAAAAGAGAAGAGGGCAAAGAGAGAGAACCCGCGTACTGATACTGATGTTTTTGAAGATCATGGAGAAATACCTGACCCAGGAGCAGTAAACAAGCATATGATAACCCAGGTCTTTTTGAAGTGGAGACAGAATATAATATTTTAATCAAAAGTGAACAGTGAAGTAAGTGAAAATGTACCAAAAGGAAATAAATACAAATGTATCCTACAATTACATTTAGACTTCTATTTATGAGAAAGAAATTTCTAATATCAATGCACCACAAAAAAGTTACCTTCAAATAAAAAATAATTGCATTAGTTTTTATAATATAATGAAACAACCAGAAGGCAGTTCTAATATCAATATCTTTCTAATATTTTATTCATGTACAAAGGAAATTAAAATATTATACTATTTCTATATGATCCAATTAAAATACTATTAGATATATTCCACTAATTTAAAACATCACAGTTATGACTCAAAAATGGAATTATAATATGGCCTTAAAATTAAGTATATGTAATTTAAAACACTTAATAAAGTATAAAAGTTACTCAATTAAAATATAGGATATTGGGAACATAATGGTAAAGTCAAAAACAGTAAATATAAAATGCTATTCTAAAAAAATTATATATATATAAATATATAAATGCTATTTTAAAAACAACAAATTAAAACTAACAAGTGGATTAGAGGCTGGGCACGGTGGTTCATGCCTATAATCCTAGCACTCTTGGAGGCTGAGGCTGGTGGATTGCCTGAGCTCATAGGTTCGAGACCAGCCTGAGCAAGTGCCAGACCCCATCTCTAAAAAAAAGGCCGGGTGTTGTGGTGGGCGCCTGTATTCCCAGCTACTTGGGAGGCTGGGACAAGAGAATCGCTTGAGCCTAAGAGTTTGAGGTTGCTGTGAGCTATCGCCATGGCACTCTACTGAGGGCGACAAAGTGAGACTCTTGTCTGCCAAACAAACAAAGGTGGATTAGAAGTACAGGAAATAATCACTAGATATTCTCTTTTTGTGTCAGGAAGGGATTACATATATCACGCTGATATTTCAATCAATCAATTTACATATGCATACATGTTTATCAACACAGTATATCTTTAGTTCCGAAAATATATATTATAGGATAATATAAATACAGTGATTCAAACGTATTGCAAAGTACCTTATGATTAAATACTAAATGAATTTACAACAGTTTTTTAAACCACTTGAGAAAACAAAAAAAAGTAAAATCTTTCTATATTACAAAAAATAGAAAGCAATAAGGAAGCATGAAAAATGGAAAGGATAACATTCCTAACTTCCTTCTCTCTCCTTAATAAACCAGTACATTTGCACACAATGCTCTATTACTTCACAGGCAAAAAGTGCTTTTTTAATCATAGCTCATCATCTGCAATTCAGCATACACAGATACGTTTTATTTTCTTAATTCTTCAAAAGGAGAAACTTTCTATAAAAGTCTATTTTCTTTCTCTTCAAATTTGAGATCTCATTAGAAATTGAGAGCAAGAAAGCAGTGAGGCACGGCCTGAGGAGACACGGGAAGAAGGTGGAATGCTTGGGACTCTTCGGACTGAGCCTTCTGAAAGGGAGCTGCAGAAAGAGGCAGCAAAAACACTCAAGTGACTTTATCAGATGAAATTCCCGGATCTTTTACTGAAACTAAAATTATTTATGAAGAATTTTTACTCTTGCAATGTTTGAAATAAATGAATGTTTGCTCTACTTTTCTAAAGGAAAAAATGTTCTTGCTTCCATAAATACACATTCAGTTTAGAAATAGGAATTGCTTTATACACAACTTAGAAGTCAATTTTTCTGAGATGTGTGACCTTATGATTACTCTCCCTTTGTTTTTTTCATGTTTAAACCTTCGGTTAAATGATGGTGTAAAGCATAATGTTTTATTTGAGATAATAAAATATTGAGTATTACAGAGTTTTGTAAGATTTCTTTGGTTAAATTATTGTTGAATTACTGACCCATATATAGTAATTTTTCCCTTCATTTTGCGATTTGATGAAAGTTGTAAGCTCTTTAATGAATCAATTTTCTTGCCTCATGTACTTCTCAACTTTAATGTTTCATTATATATGGTTTGGCCCCTCAGCTAGCCATTTTTAGAGGTTTATTCCACTAAAAAGAAGTAATTTATTTTCATATTATGAAAATTAAAAAATCAATGTGGATTTGCTCATGCATAGCAAACCCATCTTAATTACGTAGCTTCTGCAAGTGAAGTATCTGAAATAATGCTTTTCTGTCTTGACTCCTTATATAAATAAGAGCTAGATTCCCTTATACATTGCCGCAAGGAAAGCCCTTCTTTAGTATTTCATTGTCTCTTGAATGCTCCTTTCCTTATGATAGAGTATGAAATCACTTCTGCAATGTTCTCTGTGATAGCATACATACAAATTATTTTAGTTTTGTAAAGAATATAAATTCTTTTGTCTGAAACCTTTACTTCATTTGAAATAGTTAGATGTTTTCTTCTTTTTTTTTTCATACTTTCCCAGCTATGAGGACTTGTAATTCCCTCTTCATGATGTTAGTTTTCCCTATCAAAATATATGCTGATACTGATATGCCGGCAATGTACAGTAGTTTTGTTGTTTAAAATGCTTTTTGTTTGTTTGCTTTTTAACATGGTAGGTTTCAAATAAAGGGAATCTCCCATACTTACTGAGTTTCTTGCTAGGCACATGACATATGAAAATAATTTTTGTTACCTTGTATTTTTTAGAAGCTATTCACAAACCAGAGCATTCATTTTCTTTGAATATGTCTCATTTCTTTCTGTCCAAGTTAGTTCACAATCACATAATGAGAAATATAATCTTTGGAACTCCCGGGCCTTTCTAAATTATTTTAAATCATGAAGTTTTTTGACATGAAGTCAATATTTTTTTTTCTGAAATATTCAAATTCTTCATTCTTAAAATCTGGATTGGGCTGAATATCTACCTATGAAAGATAAAACCCTAGTTTATTTTAAAAAACAAGTTTATTACATTGGTGGGATATTATTCTAATAAACAGTGTTGATTGCTGGATGCTTATTATCAAAAAAGTTAAAATCCCCTATCTCATGCATTAACCCAAAATAAAATTCCTAAACAGATTTTGTAATAAATGTACTAATGAAAACCAGGTAAGTTCCTTTATATGCATAATCACAATGCTAGGACATTTTGAGTTTCAACTTAAAAACTTGAAGTCATTTAAAAATTCAGTAAATTGGGTGGCACCTGTGGCTCCAAGGAGTAGGGTGCCGGCCCCATATACTGGAGGTGGTGAGTTAAACCCATCCCTGACGAAAAAATAAATAAATAAATAAATAAAATCCCTGCATAAAATTCAGTACATTCAACTTCATGAAAACTTCTTACATATCCTAAATTGGGTAATCGGACAGGAAGTACAATTAGCATTTGAGAATGTGGTGTCTTTTCCTCCTAAAAGCCATGATGGCAGGTCTTAGGAGAGCCATGATTGCTTTTACCTTGAGAAATTTGTAGATACACCTGTTCATGTATTCTATATATTATACATGTGTGTGTGTGCACACATACGTGTGTATGTATGTGTGTGTGTGTGTGTGTGTATTTTTTGTTGTTGTTTTCCTAGAATAACTTGACGTGCCAGACTTGAGGGGCCAGAAAGACTTATAGACTCATGTGTCACATTAAAAGGACACAAGGGTCATCATGAAAAAGCTACTACTACCTAAAGTCAGAGTGATTTCAACATTACTGTGCACAAATCCATAATTATACTAAAAAGGACAAAAAACGACACTATTTGTAGCCAAGAAAAGTGGCTATCCTACCAAGTTTTTAGTCTAAACTTTTTTTACTACATTTAGAAAATCAAATCCTAACCCTATAATTCAAATTGGAATTATATTTTCAGTTCATTCGTGTTTCATGTGCGTTCGTGTTTTGGTGCATGAAAAGTCTTCTTTATAGAATAATTCCAGCTGATTAATATGGAAGAAGCTAGAAAACCAAAAAATAGACATTGAATAAAGCAATAATAATCAATGGATGCCAAAATTATTAGGTGAAAATTGATGTGAAACGAAATATAAGCACAGTGCCAAAATATTTCATTACAAAACGCATATGGTCTGTAAAGGGGCAGTCTGCAATGCCTGGATGCCCCTCTATTAATGACTTTATGATCCATCACTCAAGACATAAACAGTCTGATTCTTCTATTACAGAGTTACGTTGTCCCTTGTGCTTCATTTGAATAACAAAACACACAATGCCACCTATGGAGTATTCTTGAGATGTTCAGTCCAGATCCAGTTTATTCTTTACATCTAACTTCAAATTTAAGTATGTAATAAAAGTCTTTACCACATGAGCTACATTCCACTACATTGAAACAATACAATACGTCCAGAAGGTCTGCCTATGGAAAAGAAAGAAAGAAAGAAAGAAAGAAAGAAAGAAAGAAAGAAAGAAAGAAAGAAAAACAGGAAGATTGACCTAGTTTCTTTTTTTACTTAATGTGTTAACAAAAGAAAAAAGTTCAAAAGCACTGGAGTAGGCCAAATGAGACATATTAATAATTTAGGAAAATAAAGTTAACTTGTGGAACTTATTTTGACACTAATTTGATCTAAAAAAGTTTCGACACACCAGCATTAAATATTATTTTCTGTATGACTTTGGCTATGGACATAATACGAGATCAGCTTTTAAAAATATGGTTAATTTTTACTTGTTAAAATGATATTTTAGTTTAGTGCATGAGACAGAATAAGGAGGTTTGGCTAAAGATGACACCGATTTCTTCCTCGAGGTGCATGAATCAAGAGCCAGCTGGGATGAAGGCCTCCCACTTCTTTCCAGGTGAAGAGCTGAATAGCAGACTGGAAGTCCACGGGGCTGGCTGTTTTCCTCTCTTGTAACTCTTTCTACAGCGTGAATACTGAAGCACTGCTCCTAAGGGGAAGACTGGGTTAGGTTCCTGAAAGTTTATCATCACAGTATTTTCATCAACCATTCTAGGCGTAATCTTTTGTTATGTGTGTTTCTGCACAAAAATATATTAAGTAATATATATTTTTCTTTTTTCTTTTGTTTATTTATTTTTATTAAATCATAATTGTGTACATTAGTGCAGTCATGGGGCACAATGTGCAGACTTCATATACAATCTGAAATATTTTCACTGAACTATTTAACATAGCCTTCATGGCCTTTTAATCACTATATGAAGACATTTATATTCTGCATTTAGTAAGTTTCACTTGTACCCTTCTAAGATGCACCGTAGGTGTGATCCCACCAATCACCCTCCCTCCACCCCTCCACCCCCTCCCCTCCCTCCATTGCCCCTGTATTTTTCACTCGTTAACATTGAACTTGTGACTAACAACACTGTAATTCCTGCTTTCATGAAGCTCGTCTCACAAGCACGGGGAGGCACATCACCACCCTCTTGCACTTAGGTGCAAGCCCCATACAAATCGGCACTATGCTAGGGCATCACCTTAAACTTGAAAATTACCAGCAAAGAGCACAAAAATGAGAAAATGTGCTAAACAGACCCAAAAAATAAGCACTTGTTTCTAGCCTGAGAACTGAAATAAGAACGCCGAGTAACACGGTTTGGTCTCGGCTGGGAGCACAGAAGGACGACAGTAGACTCCATATTTTTCAGTTCTGTGCACGTTTATGTGCAGGTCCACGAGTGACCGTGACAGTGGCACAAATAATGATTTTGCAGTTACATATACATTTTAGCAAGTAGCAAAACTGCAAATGCGGAATCCCTGACTATTTCACCCATGCTCCTTTTCCCCTTCGGATTTTGCTCTGTACAGTTTAGTGTAATCCGTCCCCGCCGTGGCTGTGACTGCGTTCAGAGTTCTGGGAGTACTCCTAGTGAGTCATCAAACTGGGGGAGTCTGGGGACGACTCTTCACACAACACATGCAGATGTATGAAAATATAAAATCATAGGGAACTACAGGCCTGTGGGGAGTTGTCACCCACTTTTAGGCTCTTCTTCAAAGACCCCTACCACCATTTATGGGAAATATTGGGATAGAAGGGGGAACCAGATTCAGTGTTGCAGCGTCAAGGGACAAAGCAGTTGTATCTTTAGGAAAAACAGTAAGGGTGCATAAGAAATCCCACAGAGAACAAAAGCTTTAAGCTTGTGGGAAGAACATTGAAGTGGATTAAATGTTGGATAAAGGAGCAGAAATTTATTATAAGAGTAAGGTCGGCTGCTTCTAGTAAATTAGCATGTCCTACATAATGAAGTACTTCTTTTTATTTTAAAATAGGAATTTAGAGATGAAATTCTAGAGCCAAGAATTTGTAATAGATGTGTCATGTTGCCATTCTCCTTTGAAGTGTGTCTTGAATAAGATCTTTATAAAAGACGGATTGAGCATCTAATTAATTTATGATGGATGATTTAGATTGAATTTCTAACATTGGCTTATTATAGGGCACTTGTTTGTTTTCAGGTTAGAACATTCTATTTTAGTAGTTGTGGGTCCTAGAATATTGTTGTAAACAGACATCAATGTAGTATAAATCATATTAAGAGGTATTACCAACTCTATGATGTTCATTTTGGGATTTAAGAGTAGGTGTTGCAGTATCTGAATTTCATTCTCCAAAGCTCTTCCTCATCAGAACATTTATTTATAAGAGCTATAGCAGTTATGTAATTCATCATTTCAAAATAATTTATTTTCTTTTATCAGTGCAGATACCTACCTCTCCCGTAATTATGACAGCTTCATAGATACATGTGCAAGAAAATAAGGAGATTATAAAAGTAAGGGGGAAAAAAGCATTCAAACTCACCAAATTGAAACAATTTGGAAGTTTCATCTGATTGCTTAGCTAGTTTGGCCCACAGCATTATCTCCTACTGATTCTGCCTTTCAATAGCCGATATTAATAAATGTTCCAGGTTGGAACACAGTAGAATTTATCCTTTCATCCCTCCTATATTCCAACTTAAAGAACTCACATTGAAATTAGACTATAAGCCGCTGGCAGGTGGAGTCCTCAATCCTTACATCCTTGATCTCTGCTTAATTCACTACCAACTAATTTAATTTGCCAACTAAAAACAGACAAAGAAAACTGAATACATGATATATTTTCATTTGTTTTATATTTCCTTATTTTTATATGAGTTAAACTTCTAAGTTCATTTCATATAAAAATATTCCTGATGTGGTAGGTCACGGCTAATGTGGTTCCTAGGCCATTTCTGCAGTCATCAGGAGTCCAGTGTTTTTTTTTTTTTTCATCTGGTTTGCATTCTCAGAGACAAGTTTCCAAACTCTAGTTATTTGTGTTCTAAGAAGCCAGAAGGAGGGAAGGGCAAGAATTAAAAAAAAAAAAAAAAAAAAGCACCAGCAGGCTTAGCTTTTCTTAAGAGGATTTCTGAGTAGCAGAATCCAACAATTTCTGTACAGAAATATAATTTTATACCCTAGTACACATCCACATCCTTATAAATTATCTAAATAAAACCAAAAGGATGACTAGTAGACAGGTAATCTGGAGTCTCTGCAGTTCAATTGTACATTATTTTCCTTTTATCTGTGACATATGATACAATTTATAAGGCTCTTGGTCTCCCGGAATGTGATCATTACAAATTAGGGTGAGCTGGTATTGACTTTGCTCTCATCAAACTTTTTCAGAGTTCTGTTGAAGTGCCTATTAGCAAATCTAATAAAATAGTGTATGTTTCAATATATTAATTTCCTGATAAGCATACTTCAGTATTCCACTATCTGGAGGCCATTTACCGTTTCCTATTTTATGACAAGTAACAAACACAGCTATGGCTTTAAAAAAAGTGCCCTGCAGTAAATTTCAGATTAAATTCTATATTTTATATTGGCATTACTCTTATATTTTTAATGAAATTTTCTGAAACAATGAAGTAACTTATAAGAGTGAGTTTTTTAATGAAACCAATTTTAAAAATTAACATATTTTGAAAGATAACATTGCCTGTCACTGCCAGTATAGAGCTCATTTTGTGCTTCTTCTTCTTTTTTTTTTCCCCCATTACATCGAGTTTTAACTTACTATAAAACTAGAGGAACAAGATGTTTAGCCCAGATACAAACCAGAATTATGTACAAAGCAATACTTCAACAATGAAAAGGAAGGAGACTGATTTGTTCCATTGTAACAACTATGACCAAGTACATATGTATTATTTTGTCCATTTTATGGTAGTCACTCCTAGTATTAGAAGCTAATATGCTCACAGCAACCTCCAACTCTTGGGCTTAAGTAATTCTCTTGCCTCAATATCCCAAGTAGCTGGGACTACAGGTGCCCGCCTGGCTATTTTTGTTGTTGTTGCAGTTGTCACTGATGTTTAGCTGGCCCGGGCTGGGTTTGAACCTGCCACCCTTGGTGCATGTGACTGACACCTGTGCTATGGGTGCCAAAGCCTTTCCCAAATATTTTTAATCCACGGTGTGCAGAACTCATACAGTGGGAAAACTGTACTATCTACTGAATTAAAATCAGATAACTTCTAATGCAAATCTTAAAAGCAAGTAAAACCTATCAGTAAGTTGAATGAAAATGTGAACGTGTATGGACTTGCCTGTACTTTTTCATGAAAATCTGATTACAGATCTAAATATAGGTCTACGAGTCCTGCTGAACTATCCCACTAAGAAGACAGTAAATCACTTGTCTTTCAACCAAGTTCATTGACAAACATAGAGCACAGCACATAGGAAAGTGCATGCATCCAAGTGCACCCACTTAGTGACTATGAAATCGAAAAAGGCTGTACCAGTGATTACCTGACACCTGCAAAACCCAGCATCTCCTGAACAAACCTACACTAAGTGTTTGAGAGCCCATGTGAGATAATCAACAGAAATAGAATAGCGAATGTTTTCCTAAATACACTGTACCAATGTCTCTAATTGTACATTTTCTATTACCAGATGGTTGAGGTGCTTTTCCTGCCATGAGGTGGTACCCAACTCTGGAGCAGCTTCCATGCAGAATTGCTCGAGTGAGGTGATTTGGAAACAGGTACCTGAGTTCCCAAAAGTTCTGCAGTAACTCTCGCCCGCTCAGTCATTATCATTTGTAACCATGCTCTTCTGGTGATGCTTTCGAGTACAGAAGTTTATAACTTTTGGAGAATACAGCTAGTCTCTCTGCTAAGTAGCCTAACTATGTGGACACCCTTCTCTATCCTTCCGATTACTAAACGTTGTTTGACTCATCAAAAAAGAAGGAAGTTAATATGAGATTAGTTAATTTTCCACTCTCTAAATTTCAAACAGAGAAAAGTTTCCATATATAATTTCTGATAATAGAACTCATGATTAATTAATTCTCTTTGAAACTGATTTGGATACAATCAGGTCTGGACAATGATGGTTACCTACACTTCTCCTAGCACAAATTCCTTCTTCTATTCACCTATGCGGTAAGAAATCACAAATGTAGAATTAGAAAAAGAGGTACTTTGCTAAGAACAGTACATCTGTATTCACAGCACCGTTATTCACAATAGCCCAAAGGTGGGAGCAGACCATGCATCCATCTGCAATGAATGGATAAAAAAAATGTAGCATATACATACAATGGGATATTATTCAGACTAAAAGGAGAAAGGGCTTCTGATACAAATTACAACATGAGTGAACCTTGGGGACATTAATGCAAAATGAAATAAAACAGACAAAAAGTCAAATACTGTATGATTCCACTTACATGAGGTACCTAAAACAGTCAAATTCATAGAGACAGAACATGGAATAGTGGTTTTCCAAGTCTTCTGGAAGGGAGGATGATGAATGGGGAGTTGTTTCATAGCTAAAAAGTTTCAGTTTTGTCAGATAAAAGTAGTTATGGAGATTGTAAAAATATGTGAATGAACTTAACGTTACCAAACTGAACACTTAAAAACCAATGTGAATGTACGTTTTATGTTACCTGAAACTTCCCCAAATACATAATAACTGAAATATGGGTTCACTTTTGCTTGATGGCAAAAGGGGATGGGTGACAGAGAAGAGGGATTATTGCCACTATTTTTGTGTTGTTTTGATCTTTGAGTCATATTATATAAATATTCAACCTCTTCAACACATAAAAATTAGTAAAATATCATCAATAAAAATCTAGAGGATTTAATATAGAATGTTACTAAGGGTTAACAAAGGAATCAGCAAGAAACAGTTCTCCTCTTGAACCTAGTCCAGTTTGTAATGCTTCACGTTATTGCATTTCGCAGATGGTGAGTTTTCTGTAAATTGAAGATTTGTGGCAATGCTGCATGAAGCCAGTCAGCTGGCACGGTATTTCCAGCAACATGTGCTCACTTTTTGTCTCTGTGTCACATTTTGGTAATTCTCTCGATATTTGAAACTTTTATTATTATTACACCTGTTATGGTGATCTGTGGTTCGTGGTCATTGACGTTAATATTGTAATTGTTTTGGAGTCCCTCCACCCATGCCCATATAACATGACCGGCTTAACTGATAAACATTTAGCGTGTTTTAACTGCCTTGCTGATGAGCTGTTCCCCCATCTCGCTCTGTCTTTGAGACTCCCTATTCTCCAGGACAGAATATTGAAATTAGTCCAATTAATAATCCTGCAATGGCATCTAAATGTTTAAGTGAAGAAAAAATTGTACACTTGTCCCTTTAAATCAAAAGCCAGAAATGATTAAGCTTAGTGAGGAAGGCATGTGGAAAGACAAGTGAGGCCTCTTACAACAAGCAGTAGCTAAGTTGTAAAGGAAAAAGAAAAGCTTTTGAAGGATATTAAAAATGCTACCCCAGGGAACACACAAATGATAAGAAAGCAAAACAGCCTCATTGCTGTTACGAAGAAGAAGACTCTAGAAGATCAAACTAGCCACCATGTTTCCTTAAGCCAAAGCCTAACCCAGAGCAATATCCTAACTCTCTTTTACAGCAGGAAGACTGAGAGGTGAGGAAGCTGCCGAAGAAAAGTTTGAACTTAGCAGAACATGGCTTGTAAACTTTAAGAGGCCATCTTTATAATATAAGATTTTGAAAGAAGTTAACACCTGCTTTCAAAGCTTTAAAAGATTGTCTGCTTCTTCTGTTAGAGCCCATTGAAACTGGTGACTTTAACTTGAAGCCAGAGTTCATTTATTTACCATTCTGAAAATCCTACGTCCTTTAAGAACTCTGCCTGCTCTGCAAATTGAATAACATCCTAGATAACATTATATCTGTTTACAGCATGGCTTGTTGAATATTTTAAACCTCGTGTTGAGATCTACTGTTCATAAAGAAGATTTCTTTCATAGTATTACTGTTTACTGACAATATGCCAAGTCACCCAAAAGCTCTGGTGGAGATGTACAAAGAGATTAGTGTTTTTACACCTTTTAACACAATACCTATGCTGCAGCCAATGGAACCAGTAGAAATTTTGACTTTCAAGTTTCATTATTTAAGAAATACATTTCACAAGGCCACAGTTCCCATAGATCAGGATTTCTCCGATAAATCTGGACAAAATAAATTGAAAACCTTCTGGAAAGGATTGATCATTCTAGATGGCATTCAGATCATTCTTGATTCGGGAGGGGCCTGTGGCTCTCAAGAGTAGGGCGCTGGCCCCATATGCCGGAGGTGGTGGGTTTAAACCTAGCCCTAGCCAAAAACTGCAAAAAAAGAAAAAAAAGAACATTCTTGATTCATGGGAGGAGGTGTCAATATCGAATTTAACGGGAGTTTAGCAAAAGTTGAATCTAAGCCTCATGCATAAATTTGAGGGGTTCCTGACTTCAGTGGAGGGGGAAGCTACTGAAATGATGAAAATAGCAAGAGGGTTACAACAGATGTGGGTCTGAGATGCAGTTGAATGACTACATCTCCAGATAAAATTTTAACAGCTGAATAATATCTTCTTATAAATGAGCAGAGGAAGTGGTTTACTGAGATGGAATTTACTGGTGCTGAAGATGCTGTAAAACTTTCTGAAATGGTAACAAAAGGAATATAGCACATTACCTACACTTAGTTGATAAAGCAGTGGTAGGCTTTAAGAGGATCAACTCCAATTTTAAAAGAACTACTACGAGTAAAATGCTATCAAACTGCATCACATGCTACAGAGAAATATTTCATCAATCAATGAAAGCAAATTTTATTGTCTTATTTTAAGCAATTGCCACAACCATCTTAACCTTCAACACCCATTGCCCTGATCAGTCGGCAACCATCAGCGTCAAGGTAAGACCCTTCACCAGCAAAAATAACATGACTTGCTAAAGGCTTAGATGATTGCTCAAAATGTTTAGCTATAAAGTATTTTAATTATGCACATTTTTTTAGACATTATGATTTTTGAAAGCTTAAAGTACTGTAATATTGTATAAACTCAACTTTTATAGGCACTGGGAAACCAAAAAAAAATTGTGTGATTTTTTTATTGCAATATTTGTTTTATTGTGGTGGTCTAGAATTGAGCCTATAATATATCTGGGGTATGCCAGCAATTCAATTTTTGCCATATTATTTTGAAAATTTTCAAAAAATGAAAATCGTATTAGAAAAGTCATATTTTAAAGCTCCCATCGGTTACTAGAATGCAGGGAAAAGGAAGAGTCCTGAGAATTTAATGAATACACTAGGAAGAATGGATGGTAAAGAAGGTGGGTAGGGAGAGAGAAGGTGAGCATTCTGCTCTGTACCATGTGTTTTTAAAGAGAAAGTGAGGGGATAGGTCACATTCTCAAGACCTATGTAACAATTAATATTGTGTTTTTGTTCTTAAAAACTATAGGCAATTCTTTACTATCATCCTAACCAACTGTAATCTGGAGCCACTCAGAATAATAGACATTAAAAAAAATCAGATGATATTTATTATAGAACTATAGGTACTAACATACGTAAAAAAAAGGTTGCATTTGTAGTTCTGCAGTTAAAGAATGTCACTTTTTCGTTTATCTTTTTATCTTTTCTAAGACCTAGCTTTGACAAGATTTGTACATAAATGTTTTAGTAAATTTATTCACATGACTCAGAACAAGATGCCACCTAATTTGCTATCAACAAGTAGAATTGGATAAGCAGACTGCTATATGCTCATGCTTTTTAATAGTCCCTATCATTAAAATATGAACAAAATTCTGATGCATGCAACAGAATATCCAAAGCATATTGAGGAAAATAGTCTAGACACTGAAGAGTTCACACTGAATAAACCTATTCACATGAAGTTTTAAGGCAGGTGATAATATTTTATCGTGATAGCTATCAGATCAGTTGTTTCTTGGTAGGCAGGGATTGGTCTCTAAAAGGCAAGATGAATCTTAGCCAAGTGGTGTTAAAAATTTTGGTCAAAGCTCCACAATTCATACTCCAGATGGATTGTGGGGAAATAAAATGTACTCCATACTTAATGCATTTTTTTGTTGTTGTTGTTAGAGACAGAGTCTCATGTTGTCTCCCTTGGTAGAGTGCTGTGGCATCACAGTTCACAGCAACCTCTAGCTCTTGGGCTTAGGTGATTCTCTGGCCTCAGCCTCCTGAGTAGCTGGGACTACAGGCGCCCACCACAACGCCTGGCTATTTTTTGTTGCAGTTTGGCCTGGGCCAGGTTTGTACCCACCAATCTTGGTATATGGGGCCAGCGCCCCACTCACTGAGCCACAGGCACCACCCACATTTATAAACAGCAAACCATACACAATAAGGAACCAGTAATGAATAGTGGATCCTTAACAGTTTCAGTTAGCTCCAGCTGAGAAAACGATTTGGGGTATAGTTTTCACCACAGATCTGATGCAAGATTCCACTTTCGGTCAGTTTTGTTAGAAACCTAATTTTACTGCAGCAAATTACATCTCCAGGCTCATGTATCCGGTACTGTTTATGGAGTGACATAATGTTCAATTATGCATATGCTATTCACGCATGTATGCATGAAATATAGTCTATAAAGTTATGCTTTCAAATTAGAAAACAGAGATACTTGGCAGAACTTCATTTTCTTTTGTTTTATTTTCTGAATAAAAGAATATTTCTCATTTTCTTTTATTTATCCATAATTGAGATTTCTTTTGTTTACTTCGATCCCTGGGATATTGTTGCAATGTTGAAAAGTTCTTATGATTAGTAGCACATTGTTCAAATATTACCCTTGACAAATACATCAGTGGAGACAGAAAGATAATCAAATATCAATTTAAAGAGATGTGTTTTATGGTTTAATGTCTCAATGTCAAAGAATGATATACTTGCCAAAAGATATTTAAATATCAGCATTTCATATTATTTTATTAATATGTCATAAATAAAATATAAAATGAAAAAATACTAGGAAGAATGTTTTATATAATTTTTTAATATGTGAATAATTTATGTGTGAAATATAAAAGTAAATTTTGTTTTAATAATTTTTTCTTTACCTAAAGTAAAATTTATTGTGTTCAAATGAGAGAGAAATAAAATTACGAACATTACGAAGAGGATAAATGCTTATATTATATTTACTAAGATAATTTATATATTTAGCATTAAAATATGGCTTTTGAATGTGGTTTTCATATGCTATACATAATGTCAATGTAAATTAAATGATGCTTTCACTAGAATTTTTAATGGAATTTATGAATATTAACTGAATATCTGCTACAATAGTGTTACCATGGGAATATATTCCGAGACTTACAGATTCTGAAATTTATTGCAAACTATCCCGTCAAGTCTTCAGATGCCTATTTTTATTCTAAAAGAGTCTTTTAGCATAAATAAATTGAATTGAATAGAATTACAGAACTTAAGAAAGAAATCTAAATTGCCTGGTATAGATGAGTTTAAAAGATGCTCAATAGAACCTGATTATTCCATTTGCAACTCAGTTTAAGATATGAAGGCAACATACACATTATTTGTCTGATTCTGTAAGCTGGCAGCCCACACATGAGTTCAGAGTCTTCAGAAAATATGCCTATGGCACAAAAACAAATTATGATACTGGGAGATATAAACACGGCATTTTCCCTCTAAACTTTTATTTTCATGATAATGTTATATTGTTACATTTATAAACATTGTATGTGCATTCTGTCTGGCGCTGGGCAGGAGACAGGTATATACCAGATGCATGCAGTACCTGGTAAAGAATTTAGTTGGATTTGCTTTGGCCCTAGTTGCTCAAATCAGAACGGAACGCATGAGGGAGTGATTACGGCTTACTATTAATGCAACATGAAATCTCATGACCTTTGTCCAGCAACATGATGTTCAGTAGGATTTTTCATAATGAGAACATGAGCATCAATAGCATTTTGGAAATCTAATCTAGGATAAGAAAGAAACCCCCAAAGTAGGGGCCATATGGGAATGAGAGGTTTGGGGGAGAGATATTGCAGTGAGAGAGAGACATTGCAGTGTTCTGGGTACAAAGTATTAAGATCTTGACAATTGTAATACAAAGGAGGGAAAAGATATAAGTAATTTTGGGGAAAAAAGGAATAGAAGGAATTCAACAACATATTGGCTAATTTACTACAGGAATAAGAGGAAGGGAATAGTCAAAATTTATTTGTGATTTGTACTTTAGGCACTGGAAGAATGTTGCCACTAAGGAAACATAGATGTCAAAATATACGCAGATGAGGGAGTCTGGTCTCCACTGAGCCTGCTCTCTTACAGACAGGACGACTCTTTCTCAGCCCCCAAACTCACCTCGAAACCAGCTGGCTATCATTTTATCCTAGAATCTTCCATCAGCTGCACTGTCAACATTGACAACACTGTAACAATACAAGAGTCTGAGGTCAGGAGTACACCTTTGAATACCAGCCATCGAGGTATGTCTATGTTAGGTCAGGGGGTAGGGAAAATATAAAGAAATTTTATTTTGGCCCATACTCTGATTTTATTATCGCAGACCATTCAACTTATGTTCACCCCCTTTTGCTTAGATAGTAGAGGAAATATTAATTATATACAGCTTATAAAATATAAATACATATGTATGTGTGCATACTATACTTTAGGATAACCAAATAAAAATGTATTACATAATATCTCTTACAACCTAGGGACTGAGACAGCAAAACAAGAGAAAGAAAATATTATCCAGGAAGACAAATTAAATATTATCCAGGAAGGCATATAGTTATTTCCTTAACTCTGTAAAAGGTGAATCATTATTTATAATATATTTATGTGGAAGATATTAATAACAGTTTGTTACAAAAACATAGTCTACTTATTTGACTGGGGAACTTAGCTTCCCCCACCGGAGGCACATTTTATCATTTAAATTATCGAAGAAGTGGTGAACAAAATATCTGTAATAACAGAACCTGAAATTTGTCTTAAATGAGATTAGACTGTGCCCCTGTTCCTAAAGGTATATGCTTTTTTCTTTTTTTAAACAGCTGTTGGAAAATGAATTTATCGTTTCAATATCTATTCTAAAACACCACTGGGAATCTTTTCAGATTAATTGGGTTCTTAAAATTTCCTGTCTATGTATTTAAAAAGAAGAAAGCAAAGTGATAGTCTTTATTATAGCTGGAGGTTTGTATTTAATAATCTTTGTATTATTTTCAGAAAACTTTGGTTGGATTTTTATGGAAGGTAATGGAGATGGCTTGACTAAAACAGCTATTTTATCTATATCATATTCATATGTTCTTTCAAAAAACAATACATCTACAAGGACATTTCAGAGTGAGGCTAAGACTCAGTTACACATTGAGTATATTAAAGTTCAAAGATGCTCCATGCTTCAGGTTAACTTTAAATTTTTTATTTATCTTTTCAATCAATTGAAAAGCCAATTTCAAACAGAGAATATTTATACTGCCCTAAACTTTTGCATCTCAGCCTCACTTGTTTGGCAATATTAAATTTCTTCTTCCAAATTTAATGTTGTCAAACAAGAAAAATACATATGGCAAGCTCTGGAAAAGGAATTGTCTTCCAGATAATCCCCAGGTAAGTAGGGATTTGTAGTCTTAGGATACAAAATATGGGTTGTGTTGGGAAGTGGGGCTTCCCTGAACCCAGTTGACCTGGTTTCATTACTTGGCTGAGCTTGAAAGCTCAAGTGAGGGGTGGTAGTAATTGAAAGTAGAAAAACGGAAAATAAACTGGAGCAGTATAGGCAGTGCGGATAAAAAAGGAACCTACACAAGTCAAGGTAACAAAAAAGAGATTTTATTTAGGAAGAACAAAGAGTTAAGTTCAGAGCACTTCCAAGGAGAGTTGGAAGTGGGTGCCTCTCATGATGGAGAAAAAGTAAGAGAGGCTGAGATGCAAAGGTCTGGGGCTTTATAAATATTCTCTGTTTGAAATTGGCTGCATGTCTTTTATTGACCTCTCTACACCTCCAAGCAGTACTGCCCTTTCTAGTGGTCCCGACTGTCTCTTTTTACTGGTCCCTGGTTACCTGGGTTACTTCAGACCCACGTTCTTATTGGTCCTCCAGACTTCTTGGTTCAGCAGGTCAGGGTTTCCTCCGCTCCGTCTTTATCCCCCTTTCTTGGTGTCCCTTCTCAGGTTAACGTTTGCTCAAGATTTTTTTATATGAAATGGTTAACTAAAATTTATCTAATTTTATAATTCATAACTAATTAGAGGTACAAAATGCTTTGTTGTAAATGATGTAAATAATTTGACAAATCCTTAAGGTGTAGCAAAAGTATTCATGTTTTTCATATTTGTGATTTATTTTGCAAATGTATGTAGTACAATAATGAATTACATATAATAAATATTTCTTTTGAATATATATAGGAAAATAGGCAGCTAAAACTTATCTCCTTCATCATTGTCAGTTTTCTCTAATTTTACTATTTTAATATGATTACTTAGGACTAAAAGTTTTCTTTTTGCAAGACATAATTGTCAGTCCAATATTAAGTGGTTATCTGAAGACCATGTTTTGACTCTTTAGTATAAGTAAAGAAGAATCTAATATAATCGCAGCAAATGACGCCTAAAGAGAATAATTTTAAATAATCCTATGTCTTCAAAATTTCTGAAATAGAAGACCTGCTTGGCTTTAGGAACACTTTAGTTTCCTTGCAGATAACCTATTTATCTGAAACAACATTAAAAAGAAACTTCAATTTTTAAAGACTAAAAACAAGACATTTTTCATAATGTAAAATAACAAAAATAGATAAATTTAGTCATATATTATTAAGGACACTTCATTTTTGTAATGCTTTCACTTTCACCACGGACAATATTCTCTTGTCTATTTTTAACCTAGCCAATAAAATAAAATAAAATCTATGGATAGCCTTAGGATATTTTTTCAGATGTAAGTTGAATTTGTTCAGCTAGGTATTTGGTTGTGATTGAAACACAACATTAAAAATATAATAAAATGAGCATGAAATCCGAGAAATACTTTCTTTTTCTAAAGTCATTATCCTGTAGAATATCACATTCATTGATTAAAATATTTTGAGAGAGCATGTGCTTACTATTATACATAAGTATTTGTGTTATATTGATAATAATTAAATAGATGTTTGTTGATTACATTTTTTGTCTCTGTAGTAATCAATGTATTTTGAAGCAAAACTTTTTTAAAGTAAACTATGCCTTAGCCTACATAAAAATAAAATAATAGAGACTGGGTTTACACTATTGCTTGAAACAACTAAAATATAAACCAAACTAACAGAAAAATGATTTTAAAGATAGCAGCTATTAGGCAATGAAGGATAGAAATCCCTGAGAATCAGCAAATAAACAAGTGAACATTAAGCTTACCCAAAGTAACTGCCTTGAGTGAATGCTAGGCTTTGAAAAAAAAAGAGGCAAATCCTAGTCATATTCTTGAGCTGAAGAAACAGAAGTGAGAGTGCATGTAGAACAGGGTGGCTAGAATTGGTAGGAAATGCTACTGGGATCAAAGGGACCAAACAGAGACAACACACAGAGATCAGCAAAGTACAAATTAGCACATGCATAAAAAGTACTACTAGAGGCCAGGAGAGACACTTTAAATGATTTTGGCCATAAGGGTACGTAGAGTGCATGCAGGGTTAGAAATAGAGTTAGTTCTCAAAAGCCAGAATAGACAGCCTCATGTTTAAGAGCAGTCTGTTCAGAATGTAGACAAGGGTCTTGCCTCACAAATGGAGAATGACTCGCCTTAGGCTAAGCCCTATTCTGGTCTCATCTTATAAACTGTCTAAGCAAGATCTAATGGGCAAAGTTGCTTCCACGTTAAATGAATCGCAAAGCAAAAAGCTCAATATTTGTAGGTTTATAAAAATATCCAACACTAAAGAAAAAACCCCAAATTGTGCATCCAATGTAAATTACCAGCAAATCAAAGAATTAAGAAAATGCTCATAAAAAGAAAAATAAACCAATAGAAAGTAATTCAGAACCAAAATAGACTTTACTCTTAAGAGATAAATAAAACATTTATTAGGAATGCATTTAGTAAGTTCAAAAAATTAACTAGAGACATCTAGAAGATAAGCAATGGCCCAAGCAAAATCCTCTAGAGATAAAAACTGAAACACATGAGATGAGACGTTCTCTGGAAGATTAAGCACTGCAGGAGAAAATATTGGCAAACCTGAAGATGTATCATGAGAGTTTGTCTAAAATTGGACATAGAACAAAAAGAGAACTGAAAACATGAAGAGTAAGTATTAGGACATATTTAAATAAATTATATACATAAGTAGAGTCTACACAAAAGAGAAAGGAATACAGAAATAATGTTTGAAAAAAATACTCAAACGTTTTTTAAAGTCAATGAAATGTATTATAACACATAGATCCCAAGATTCTCAACAAAACACAAGCAAAATAAACATCAAAAATCTGTACCTCAGTACATTAAAAACAAATTAATAAAAAGGGATCAAGATAAATTCTTAAAATCAGCAAAAGTAAAAAGACAAGTTATATACAGAGGAATAAATATAAGAATGGCAAGAGATTTCTTGCTGGAAACAATGCAAGTGGGAAGAAAATGGAACAAAATTTTTATAGACCTGAAAGAAAAAAAAAAAAGAAAGTCAGCATTGAATGCTATAACCAGCCAAAAAATTTTTCAAAAATGAGTACTAAATAAAGACATTTTTATACATACATATAAGAGCTAAAATAAATCATCACCACAAGACTCAAACTACAATAAAGATCAAAGAACTTTAGAGAGAAGTATCACAATAGATGGAAAGATGACTCTATAAAAACAAACAAAAAAGCAATGAAAATGGCAACTTCATGGGTAAATTATAAGATTACTTTCTTATGATTTAGATACAATTAAGAGATAATTTACTGTTTAGAAACAATAAAAATATGGGTTTTATGACTTGCGAATTAGAAAACAATGGAAAATATAGTAATTTAGGGTGAAGTTTAAAACATATTTAAAATCTACTACAAAAATAGTACATGGGGTGGGAGGAAATATATGGAAAAATACAAATATAAAATTTTTATGCCATATATGAAATGTCATAATAACTTGAAAGAGATTGAGATAAATTAAAGATACATAATGTAAACACATTACCTCCTACAATAAGAAAGCAAAGAGTTATAGATGTTAAGACATCAAACAAAAAAAAATGCACTGTTAATGTTTAGTAGGTAAAAAAGAAGGCAGAAATAAAGAAGAAAAATGGAAGAAAGAACAAGTGAGACTAGTAAAAATGAACATAAATTTGATATGTTTAATTCTAATCATGTCAAATTAACAGAAAAAAGTAAATGTTTTACATAGCCAAGTAGGAATAGATGATCAGATTCACTTAAAACAAAAACAAACAAACAAACAAAAAACAAAATACCTAATTATATATTGCCGATCAAGGTGTACATCTCAAACACAAAGACATGTAAAGGAAGGAAATACACTAAGACTGATCACAAAAGCTGACACGGATCTACTAACATCTGATAAAAAGAATGTCAGAGCAAAGAATATAGTTAGGACAAAGGTATTTTTCTAATTATAAAGGAGTCAATTTATAAAGAATATCTAAAAATATTTATAATGTTTGTGTATTTAAGAAGGCTTTAAAACATGAGAGAAGTCTGATAAAACTAGAAGGAAAAACAGAAAAATCCACAATTAAAGTGAGAAATTTCAACATAGAACACGTCAATGTAGAGAAGATTTGGACAATATCAACCAACTTGACCCAAGTGACATTTATATAGAACACTGTCTTCAAGAATAGCAGAATATGCATTGTATTCAAGTGCACACAAAACATTTACTAAGACAGATTCTATTCTTGGACAAATCTCAACAAACTTTAAAAAAATAAAAAAAATAGTCTCCTTGCCTTGAAATTACATCATAATTCAATAACAAAAACGTATTGGAAAAATTTCCACATACTTGGAAAATGAAGGACACACTTATGAAGAACCCATGTGTCAAGGTGGAAATTAAGAGAGAAATTGGAATGCATTTTAAATCGAATGAACATTTAAAAACTACACATCTGAATTTGTGGAATACACTTAGAGCACTAGTTAGGGGGAGATCTCATTGCCTACCATATAGTAGTCCTCTTATTCAGTTTCACTTTTCACAGTTTCAGTTACCCTCAGTCAAATATGGTCTGAACATTTTAAATGGAAAATTCCAGAAATAAATTATTCATAAATTTTAAATTGTGTGATGCACCTTCCCTCCCTGTCCCCCCAGGCCATGAATCATCCCTCTCTCCATCATATCTCTGCTATGTATGCCACAGACCTATTAGTTAATCATCAGCCAACTCAGTTATCCAGTCGACTGCTGTAGCATCACGGCGCTTGTGTTCAAGTCCATTTTATTTTATTTTCTAATGGCGCCCCTGCAAGGGTAGGGATGCTGGCCGTTCAAATATGCCACAGAGAAGTCATAAGTTTCTTTCTATCAGTGAAAAGTTTGAAGTTCTCAACTTAAGGAAAGAAAAAAATAGTAGAGTGGCATTGCTAAGATGTGTGGTTTGAACAAATCTTGTATGTGTGAAATTGTGAAGAAAAAAGAAATTTGTGTTATTTTTGCTGTTATACTTCAAACTACAATAGTTATAGCCAGGTTGGGGGTAGAGGAAAAACTACAGCATCTGTAGGCTTCCATGGTTCCCACAAGGTTCTTGTAACACACAAGCTGTGGATAAGGGGGGTCACTATAGAAGGGAAAAAGGATGGTAAGCACATGATCAGAGCTTCTACCTTAGATAAATAGAAAATCAAAAGCAACGTAAGTGCAAATTAACTACAAAAAGGTACTAATTAGGATCAGAGAGGGAATCAAGGACTAGAAAAGAGACAAATATAGAAAAACTAGCAACACTGAATAGGAAAAGAGATACAAAACAAAAATTATCAAGACCAGGAATGATATAATCAACATCTGTAGAAATCATACAAATATTAAAAGTAAAATAAGGTGGTATTTTAAAAATTATATACCAATATATTGAACAGCTTAGATTAAAAAAGAAATTTCTTGAAAGACACTAGTATAAGTATATTTTGCTTTGCACCCCATCACCCTCCCAAAAGTATGCTGAAGTTCTAACCCTCAGTTCATCATAATTTGGAATTATCTGGAAATAATAGAATCTTATAGGGGTAATCAAGTTAAAATCAAGTCATTATGGAATCCAAGATGGCTGGTGTTCTATAAAAAAGGGAAAATTTAGACACAGACACACAGAGAAGATGGTCTGACGACACACAGGGAAAATACAATGTAAATAAATATGGAGGATTGGAGTGACGCATGCACATTAATCACAGTAAAAAGAAATCTTACTGCCTGATCAGTTCTTAATTTAGCATTCTTGAACTTCTTCACATCATGCACATGAGTGAAAAATGTTTACAGCATGTGTTTGGAAATGGTTATAAAAGTGCATCACTTTGCAAAACTCCTAAACTCATCAAAATAAGTAAGAACTATTTACTAGCAGGGATGCTAAAATACTCGTAATAATATTGCCATTCCTACATGAATATATGAAGTAAATATGTCATTTTTGTTAATATTTCTTTCTAATCATCTAAGGGAAAATTTATGTGCAATTGATTCGCTTGTGACAAAATATGATTTGGTATTTATCAGATGAACATACCTTGGTCAAACATGTTATTCAAACTCCATTAAATGATTTGTCTTAATATATATTACTGCACAAGGTAGTGATTATTGTTAAATCAACACATGAAAAGACAATATATGATTTCAATAACCATTCGAATAATTGTAGTAGAATTTAATAGCCAAACCATTATTATACTAAATAAAAAGTCATCTCTAACATAATTAGCCAATGTAAGATAGTGGCTATTTTTTACCTCCTCAAACACCAAACATCAGTACTAAGAACAACTTTTATTTCAGTTTAGTATTTAACCTATAATAATGAGAAAGGAGAGGTGATAATTATTTCAGACATAATGTATACAATATAAAATTCTCATACATGTCATAATTTTTTCCTTTAAATATATTTGGAAAGACTCCTAAATACAATTAAAGTCAGCATTCCAAACCTCTCATACATGTATATTTCTGTGAGTTGATTACTGTGTCTTTATTAATAAATTCTATCTTAAGTTTTATTCCTTGTTTTCTGCATATGTATGTATTTAATGGGTCTAGTCCATTGTTCCTCAAAATGTTTTCCTTGAGAATGCTTACAGAAATAGTTTCCAAATTCAAATGATTCTTTAGAGATTGGTATTGAACACGTACATATTAAAATTCCTCTGAATCTTCTTCTCCTCCCTTAAGGAAAGCTGTGATTTTGGTGTTTTGGGTTTCTCTTTGATAGTTAATCAAAGGTATTTGCTCGCAGATTTAAAAACAATGTTTGCTATTATATTGTAATAACAGCCCACAGTGTAGTGTTCATAGAGCAGTTTTGGGGGGAAGCATTGATCGGAGTCAAGAACACTAGCGACTAAGTAATTGTTTTATTTGTACTGTATCTATTTCTGGATTCTCTGTTCCTGATGTTTTTCCATCTTTCATTCATTCCACACCATCTCAATTACCGTAAACTTGCAGAAACCTGTAGTAGGAAAAAGTGTCAGACTTACACATTTGTTGCTCTTATAAAATATTATACGATATTTGAGATCCTTTGCATTTTCACGTAAGTTTTCGAAACAATTCAACCACTTCCTCTAAAAGCTGCTGAGATTTTGCTTACGATGTCATTGGAGTACAGATCAATTCAGGGAAGACGAGTATCTTAACATTGAATTTATCACAGTTTATACTTGACGTGTATCTTCATCTCTGTAAAATTCCTCTCATTTATCTAAACAATGTTTTGTTAGTTGTATGAAGTCCTTCCACATCTTGTGTTAGATTTTTTAATAGGTAACTGATGTTTTGTGATGCCATTGTAAGAGACATTTAACATTTTTTCTAATTATTTATTCATATTGTCTTTATTTCCCACAATCTAAATTTATGCCTTAGTTCTACAAACTATATCCATATTAATTTAGTAGGTCTGTCATAAAAAGGTACAGGCAGTACCTGGGTTATGAACAAGATATGTTCTGTAGGTTTTGTTCTTAAGTTGAATTTGTATGTAAGTTGTAACAGGTAATTTACCTATTACCTGTAATAGACCACTTTAAAGTATGAGTTGTATGTCTGTTGGATTTTTTTATAACTCACTGGCAATAGCCTCCATTCATAAGTACAAATTATATGTAAGTCAGAAGTTTATAACTCAAGGGCTGCCTATGTCACAAACTGAGTGACTTCAACAGGATAAATGTTGTATCTATGGTTCTGGAGGCTGGAATCTGAGAGCAAGGTGTTGGGCAGGCGGTGCTTTCTCGGAAGGCCCTTGAGAAGAATCTGGCTGGGGCCTTCCTCTTTGTATCTGATAGTTCCTCGGCTTGTGGCTGCATAAGTACATTCCACACAGCTTTCTCCCTGTGTGCATGTCCGTGTCCAAATTCCTTCTTTTTATAAATATACAGTTATATTGAATGAGAGGCTGGATTTACTCCAGAACAACTTCATCTTAACTGGTGGCGTCTGCAATGCACCAATTTCCTAAGATGTTCACACGATGTACTGGGAGTTAAGTCTTCAATATACTGATATTTGGGGATTACCTTCCAACTCATATAATTTTTATATAGATTTCAGACGGTTAATGCTGTATATAATCATCTCATTTTCCAAAAATGAAAGTTTAACATATTGTGTAATTTATGCCTTTTACTTCTTTGTTTATTTTATTATCACTGATTAATATTTCTAGTACAATTTGCAGGAGAAACGCTGAAAGTGCATATGGTTGCGTTCTTTCCTGCTTTAAATGAAGACATTCAATATTTTACTATTATGTCTTATTTTAGGTATTGCTTTCATAAATACCCTATAGCCGATCAATGAAATACTCTTCAATTACTGACTTACTGAGGTCTTTTAAATTATTCATGTTGAAGTTTTCAAATGCTCTTACTTCATGTACAGCAAAGATCATATAGTATCTTTATATTATCTTGTTTTACCGCTAATTTTCAGCTGCTAAACTGACTTTGCTTTCCAGGTATGGTTAAATTCATTTGATTTTATAGACTTGTGCCCGTATTCAAATAGATAATCGGTCTCTAATTTTCTTATATTTTCATGTTTTGGTCAAGCTTTTAGTATTGGAGCAACAGTGGGCCATGTAACATGATTGGGAAAGGTATCTGACCTCTTCTATTTTATGAGTTACTTTGCGTGTGATTGATTATGACTTCGCTGAGTCACCGGTAGAGTTTACCTTGAAGCCTCTGGACCCAGAGTTTTGTTAGTAGAAAAGTTTTAATTACAAGGCCAGAGTTCTTAATAGATACAAGTTTTTCTTCAAAATTTTATACTGTTTTTGGTTTCTATTTTGTTGGGGTTTGTATTTTGGTAATTGGCCTTTCATTCAAGTTAGTATGTTTACTGGCAAAAAATACTTCATTAAAGCTCCTTACTTATCTTTTAATGACTTGTATTTGCAGTAATCCTATTTTTTATTTAAGACATTGAAAAATTTTTTTATCTCTCTCTCTTATTAATTACTAATCACTCTTACTAAGGGTTTATAAATTTTATTAAAATTTCAATGACCAACTTTTGCTGTTAGTATTTTTCTCAATCATTTTATCTGTTTTCTACTTTATTGCTTTACCCCATTGTGATTTTTTATTTATTCTGATTGTGTTTAATTTGGTCTTCTTTTTGTACTTTCATGAGTGGAAACATAGATCATTAGTTTTAACCTTTCTTATTTTCTAAGTAGACACTACAGTGCATTTCCTTCCAAGCACTGCTATAGGTACAGTCTACATATTTTTACTATAGTAAGAACAATTAACATGATATCTACCCTTTAAAAAAATTGTTACATGTACAATATGGTTTTATTAACTACAGGCACCACAATGTCTCGTATGATTCTAGAACTATGGTGTATTTTCATTTTCAGGAAACTTAAAATATTTCAATATTCCTTTCTGATTTCATTCTGTATTCTCTGTTATTTAATTTCCGAAATTTGAAAGATTTTTATGGATCCCTTAAAATTTATAATTTAATACTATTATTGTTCATAAAAATGTTCTATGTTATTTTTGTACTTTAAAACATGTAGAGGTTTGCCTTTGGGCTCTCCAAATGGACTATCACGACTGCTATTCCATGCACACTTGGAAAGCACGTGTGTTTTGCACTTGTTGAACATAATGTTCTGTAAGCATAAATGCGGCCAAATTGGTTGATTGGATACGTCAAATCATATCGTTGGCATATCCTTAGTGAACTTGCTTAAACATACAGTTTCCAGATCACAGAAAGATCATTCGTGCATCTGCAACGCCTCCAAGTTTATAACTTACACAGTCAGGTCTTTTGATAGTATTGCATCCTAAGATATGGACCACAGGGAAGTTTGTAGTATCTCCAAAACATTCTTTAAAGTCCAACAGTTTACACACAGCCAAACTTAAATAGAGTAGCATTAGCTCATTATCTGTTATCCAATACCCTGAAAGTCCAGGGAGCTTATGATTCCCCTACTTCAAAATGACATCGCTCTTTTGGTCTTGTGTTTTCTCATGTAAACTGTCTTCTCCCCAATACTTTGGTCGCTTCTGTGTGATGTGGAGAAACGTGAACTTGCTCCTGGCATTCCATCTTTCCTCTAACAGATGTCCTTGAAAATTTACGCATCATTTTATTCTCATGTTTTTTTTATCTTGAGAATACATCACAAAATTTATTTTCTCATTCAAAGGAGAAAACGAAGGCAGAAGTGGGGTGGTGCCTGTGGCTCAAAGGAGCAGGGCGCCGGCCCCATATGCCGGAGGTGGCGGGTTCAAACCCAGCCCCTGGCCAAAAACTGCAAAAAAAAAAAAAAAAACTAAGGCAGAAGAGGAAGAAAGATGGTGACTTTGTTTCTCTTTCTACACTGCCGTGCCTTTATATGTGCTTTCCGTTGTATTTTCTCTAAGTACAATTCTTCTGCTATTTGAGCATATAATTAAATGTAACAACTTGTCTACATTGTACATCTCATTTTAAACTGCGATCTCCTTTATGGAACGCCCTACGTCTTTGTTACCTTTAAGTGCTACTTACTTCACTGCGTTTTACACTTAGCAAATGATTGGTGCACGTTCGCTGAATGGAACTTCACTAAATTAGTTGTATTGTCAGAGGCACTATAAATATAAAAGCAGAAAGTATTGAAATCTCAGGCAAGTAGAAGATAAATGGTATTTAAGGTAATCTGCTAAACTATTTATGTTATATTTTCCTTTTGTTGTTGTTGCTTTATAATTAACATTTCCTCTCATATTTCCAGCTTTTATACTCCAATGCCCGTGTGCTTTCATCGGGAGATGATATGTTATAGTAAGTCATAGGTGATTATATGTGAAAGGAATTAGATAAGGAACTGAAGCTCAGAAAAGACAGCAACCTTCAGAAGCAAAAGGAAGCATTAGGAGCAGAAATCAGTATTTGTATGACACGACTCTGTACTGATGAGAACTGAATGTTAAATTCTACTTAAACAGAATGAAATTTCCCACTCAGGAGTTGTGAATGTTTTCACATATTTAGAGTTTTACTGGATTTTAATGTTGATAGAAAAATTCTGCTTTGTATAATTGTAAATTATACAAAAAATGGCGTTTTTTTTTCTTTTTGTTTTTACATGTAATGTTTCAAGACTACTATTGTTCTAGGAATGACCTGAGTGGGGGAAAATATTACAGGTGCATATGCTTTAGAATCACCTGTCCAATTTTATAGATAAAATGTCTTTAACATAAAATGCTACTACAAATTGAAAGAATTTTCCTCTAGGTATTTGTTATTTCACAAAAGCATTTATTTTAGGGAAGTAAGTGTCTGTATGTGTGTGTCGTCAGAGAATTGCCTATCCCTTGGGCCAATGCAAGAGGACAGGTGAAGGTTTGGAATTGTTCTTGATCTTATGTTACTGGAAGTATCAAAAGAGTGAAGTGACCTCGACTTGACACTTCCTGAACTAGATTACCGATGCCTAATGTGTAGTATCATTTAAGACTTAATTACCCCGGCTTTCAAAAATGCACTCTAATATTACTGGAAATGGATTCTATAGAATTGAATAGAGAAAGAGCTACTCCAAGGGAAAGAGGTGAGATGACCACTGAAAAAAATGCTTTTGTATTTATTATAAAGGGTCAGAAAATGACGTGATTATTGGAATGGAAGGGGGGATGACTGTCTGCACATCTTAGGGTCTGCTTGTTATTAGTGTTGAAATGGAAATTGTTAAGATACTAAATGTGAGAAGACTAGTGGTGGAGACTAAAGTGGATCCCATAATAAGAAGTTGAGCTAAAATCATGACATTATGCTCAGGCCTATGTATGCTAAGGGTAACTATTTCTGGCAAAAGTGTCACATTGCTCTTCATTCTGAACTTACTTTAATCCTAAGCCATCGGGAAAACCTTCTACAAGCTCGGTGCACTATGGATACTCCTATAAAGGACTATGCCCTCCTCAAGTTAGGGTGAGGGTAACAGACAAGATCACCAGTAGGGTAGTAGAAGATATCACCAGATATGTCCAGTAATGCATTACCAGGGGACAGACGCTGGCAGAACTAGGAGGACAGTTGTCATTGAAAGACCTGTGGGCTCGTTCTGGGGCACATGGAAAGCGGTTCACTTTGACTGGTTTCACGATAAGAACAAGGGTGTGGATGTTTCATGGGTTAGCCAGTGACCCGCTATGCAATAACTTGTATATAAAAGAGAAATATAATTTCATTTCCGCCACACCAGTGACATAAGTTTAGGTCGTTAAAATAGAAATGAGAAGAGTAAACTATTAGATGGAAGAGCAAGTCAAGGTGTACAAATTTCTTTAAGGAGGCCCATGAGGAGAGGTCCTGTGCTGCCAACAACTGGTGTGGTCCCCTCAACCCCTGCTGCCCTTATCACCTCTACACCTGGAGTGAAAGTCCATCCCAAATAGAGTAAGCTGAACTGCAAACTTCTTGTTAATACGTTACTGGAATTTTGGCAGAAATTTCCTGGAAACTTCTCTAATAAGAACCATAGATCGTCCTCCTAAATAGTAAGTGCCTAGCAGTGGAGCCTTCACATTCCTATATCATGAATATTGCATCTCATTATTCTGCTTATTACTCCAATTAGTCTTATGATTTGTCCAACGACGCAGCCTAGCTATTTAATTTTGCTTATTTATATAATCATTTTAAGGCTAATTCTAATACTAACTCTAGGACTCCAAATCCCTAATGGTTCTTTCTATGGATGTGCCATATTTTTCTCCAACACAGGGAGAGGAAGTGATTTTCCAGCTTCTTGCTTCATAACCATGTGGAGATTCTCAGTTTATTCATGTACCATCACCATTTTATTTTACAAATTTGATGTTCACGTCATACAATTATTTAACAATTGGATGTTCAGTTCAATCCCCATTTTGTTTAGTACCCTCTGTATCTTCAGTCTCCAAATTGAGGGACCAGTGAGACCCTCATCTTCCCTTCCATGGCTCTCCTTTGCCATTGACCTTCAAAATTGAGTCAAATCTCCTTCCTTTTCTTGACCCTTCAACCTCTCTTTTGAATCCCTGCCTGTAGAATCAGTCTTCATTCACAGAAATTTCTCACTGAGATTCCTTTTTCTCAGTTTCCTGATTCTGTGAGACACAGAGAAATATACGTCTATGTTCATTTTCCCAAATTCCAGATGGTTCCTTGCTATGAATCACTTACTTGCATTTTATCAGTGGGACAATAACAGCCTATTCCCCACAATGTCTGTAATGACCTTCACGTTAAGCCTTCTCTCTTAATAAAACAGCCTCCTCTTTAACTCTGTGGAGAATACAGATTTATCCAGGGCCAGCAGCATAATTTGAAGGGCACAGTATAAAGTAAAAACATAGATTTTATTTTTCATAAATTAAGAATTTCAAAATGGTGACAGCAGAGCAAGACCAGGGCTCTTCTCATTGTGGGCCTATATGACTGCCCCAGCCACGTGGCACAAGACCAGTGCTACGCGCCCTCTTAGGAGACTCTGTCTCTCCTGTCTTGCATCAAACAAATGATATCTTCATTTTTTTCTTTTTATTTATCTTTTGCTGTTACTTTAGAATTTTAAAAAAGTTCATATTTCTCAAAATTATTCATAAGTATTCTAGATCTCATGTACTATTATTTCCGTGGACACCTCTCCCTGACTTTAATCCCACTTTCTTGTGTCTCCATATCAACGACTCTCTTATTCTGCTATAAGGCAGAATATAATGAGCTAAATATGTTGACACTTCATATTCATACAAGTTAGTTAACTTTCCTAAGGTTCATGTGTAGCTGCAAGATGAATCCTCATAGCTACACATGCATCTTAGAAATTTTAATTAAATTGCCCAAGGTCAACCAAGCTAGTGTGACTAGAGAAATTCAGACATTGTTGAACAGCAAAAAACAAAAGATTTTTCAAATTTCTTTAGTAATTATGAACTTATAAGAAGCCATTTTTGATGGTTTTGAATATCAAAGTTTATTACACTTGGTCTTAGCCAAAAGGCCAAGAAGCGATATATCAAAGTTTATTATGTTCCATAGATAAAGAGACCGTGTGATACTAACATAAAAGAGATATAAAACTCTCCAGAACAGGTGAAGTGATTTATAAAGAGATGCAAAGGGGTTAAGGGCATAACCTCAGGATCTAGACTACCTGGAGTTGCCTAGATTAGAGTTGGAAGTCGAATTTAGCAGTTTTTAAGTATCTAATCTTTATCAGATTCCTTAACCTCTCTGTAGTATACTTTAATTACTTTTAAAATAGTAACTATATCTTGATAGAAGAATGAAAATGTATAGATATAAACAACCTAGAAGAGTGCCAGGTACATGTTAAATATTTATTTATTTATTTATTTATTTATTTGTTTTTTGATGGGCAAGACCACTTATGGTTTTTTTTTTTTTATTATTATTAAATCATATCTGTCTCTGATTGTATCTGAAGCCCGTACACTGTACCCCATGACTGAATTATTGTACACAGACATGTTAAATATTTAATAAAAATTAGCTATTTAGTTCATTCATTTCAAAATTAGAAGATACTCAAGGTCATGTTCTAAAAATATTATATCTTGGTTCAGTGCCTGTAGCACAGTGGTTACAGCGCTGGCCACATACACCAAGGCTGGTTGGTTTGAACCAAGTCCAGGCCAGCTAAACAACGACGACAACTGCAACAGAAAATAGCCAGGCATTGTGGCGGGCACCTGTAGTCCCAGCTACTTGGGAGGCTGAGGTAAAAGACTCACTTAAGCCCAAGAGTTTGAGGTTGCTGTGAGCTGTAACACAACGGCACTATGAAGGGCAACATAGTGAGACTCTGTGTCAAAAAAAAAGTATATGTATACATATATATGTGTATATATATATATTAACTGTACCCCTGTAATCTAGTTATTTTTTTTTAAATTAGGCTTTCTTTAATCAGAGAAGCGAAACTGCTGGTATATGATTAAACATGACTGTCATGTATTCATTGCAGGGATCTGACTAACATGATTGTGGGATAAGATCAAACTGTCTCTAAGGCTATTGATGTTGTGATTGATGCCAAAGCCTGAAGTCCCAAGGGTATACAGTCTGGGAGGAAGAATAATGTCCTGGGGGGTCAGCAAGGACAAAAAGGACAGGTGCACAAGCCAGATCTCCACAGGCAAACCGAGACCCCCTTGATTTTCACTGAGTAACTTTGATGTGGATGATCTGCAGAGGCTGGAACCTTCATCATGCAGCTCTATGCGACCTGGCCCAAGATTCAGAGAGGCTAGAGGAGAATCCAGGGAAAGGAGTGATCGTTACAGTCCTGGCTCCTGCCCCACATTAACAAAGTGAGCCAGCAGCAGAGCGACAGTGGGGATGAATTTCAAAATATGCTGATTTTTCAAGAATGTAAAGAAGAATGGCTGTTACTTTACCTTCATCCCTAAATTTCACACAAAAGTGTCTGTTGTGGCCCACCCCAACCAGAAACACACAGAAAAAGGAATTCTGGAAAATATGATTTGTTCTAGCCAGGACAACACAATTACACTACCACCCTTGAACTATCTCTTGAGGCACCCAATGTTATCACTGTTTTTATGCCTCCAGATGTGTTTTATGTACATAAAAGCAAAAATACACAAGTATTAGACAAATTTAGAACATTTTTCTAGAGTTACTTTCAGATTAATAAATGAATTTTCAGAAATTGGAAATCATTGTCTTGAATACTTTCAAATCTAAATTTTGCTATATTACTTGGTTGGTTGGAGTTTAATAGTTTTGTTTGTTTGCTTTTATTAAAGAACACCATGGTGTACATATACCACAATTTATTAGTATATAATAACTAAGAAAATGCCATGAATGCTATGTCTACCAATTCAATGAAAATATTTCAGATTGTATATAAAACCAACACATTGTACCCCATGATTACATTTATGCACACAACTATGATATAATAAAAAAATAAGGAAAAAAAAAAAAAGAACACCATGATGCTATATTGCTGGAGCTTGTGCACATTCATTTAAACTGCAGTGAGTACTTTGACCAGATCAAAGAGAAATATTTTCTTTTCTATTATATTTTTAAATGTTTCCTTTTCCTGCAAACTTTTCCCATTTTATCTACACCTGTTTTGTTCTTTGGACATGTACTTCTGGTCTAAAGAAGCTTTCATTCTGCTTTTTTCTTATAGTAGTAGAGTCTTTTCCCATCCATCTTTTTGATTATCAGTAGGTAGTTTTATGATAAATAAAGTGTTTCTGGGTCTTCTGGATTAACTCACAAATATTTATTTGATATTTACCAAATAATTGTTCTCAGAGATGGAATACTGTGGTGGGGAATCCCTTTCTTGTTCTTTAATATCCATCTCAGGCCGTACAGTGGCTCTTTTTTTCATTCTTTTAGTAAGATTTGCTCAATCTTAAAAGAGATTATCTGTGTTTGCTCATTTTATGCCCATGTAGATAGTGGTCAAATCTGCTTCAAAATGTAATGTTAATTGGCAGATTGATGTATAAAATTCACAGTCCAGATGCAGATTTTGTTTAGAAATCCTTCATGGAACTGAAAAGTTTCTTTTACTCACCATTAATTCCTGGTTTCTTGTTGCCCTAGTCAAAAATCATTCTGAACATATTGCCATCTGTATCACTTTGCTCTATAATACTTACAGGCACTTCACTCACTTCTTTTAGAATATTAGCTAATACTTCATGAAGGTTAAAAAATCTGGAGCCCAGAGGGTAAGATAATGTAAGGATTAGAAGAAACCATGCCTTGGTTATTTGCTTACTCATCCTCTAATGGGTTGTGGAGAGTAAACGTCCATTTTCCTTATATATAATTAAAATTGTCAACTAATTTTCTGTCTCACCAGTTGTGTTATAAAACTCTGCACTGAAAGTGTAACTGTGTGGCTAATAATTATAGATGATTAATAATATTTTTATTATTAATTATATAATGATTTATAATTAGCTATGTAATGTTTTTTATTATTAGCATATAATAATTTATAATTAGCTATATAATAACTAATATTTTGAAAATATTTGTTGAGGACTTGTGTGTCAAGTACTGTTCTTGCTGTTTATGTGGATTATCATATTGTGACCTATAAAAATTCCAGTGATTTTTGTAGTTGTGATTCTCTTGTATAGCTGAAGATCCTATTGGATAGAAAATAAGCATTCTGAGCGGTACCACACGTGCCAACTTAGTGGAAGAGTCGGGTTCAATTGTACACAGTTAGGCTCCAAAAGCAACACTCTCGGCAGCTGAGTTAGCTCTCAGCTAGGTAAGTCTAATTAGAAAAATAAAATCAAAAAAAGAAAGAGAGAGAGAGAGAGAAAGAAAAAACAAAATCTCTTAATTAATTCTGACAAAACCCAGGGTCTTCTCTCCCTCCTGAGAATCCCTTGTACAGACCTTAAATCCAACTTCAGAGAGGACCAAACACTCCAGTTTAGAAACTTCTGCATTCACAGGTAATTTATTTTCACAAAGTAAGGGCAAATTTACCACATATTGAAACCGTACCTTTTATTCCTCAATCCAACTCCATCTCATTTTTGCTTATCATTACATTTTTCACTTTTTTGCATCATGCTATCTGCTAATCTCTTTGTCTGAAGTTGCTAGTTTTGGCTTCTCTTGTTTTGTTTCTTCCTATTGGGAAAACTGGAAAGTATATCATTAGGGGCAGTTAGAAATGTATCATTCTATCCAGAAATTTAAAACTAGATTTTAAATAGGAGAGTTGATAAATGTTTTCTGAATCAAGGAGTAAGTAGGTCTTTCCAAATTTTCATTTCTTGATATAAGATTTTCAATACCTCCAAGCCCAACAAGAGACTTTAAGTATTTTGATTTCAGAAAGTTAAAATACCTGATAACTAAACCTTGTGGAACTGACTGGCCTTATTTCCTTGTTCTTCTTTATGGAAACATATTCCATATAGAGAAGTTAATAAAGATAAATGGACTGTTTACTGAAGAAAAGCAAAGAACCCTAACCACACCACATTGTAATTAAATTACCAAGCAGCTAAAAATATTGAAATGCCAAGTACAATTCCAAATTAGTTTTTTTGTGTGTGTATATGACTTCTAAAGAGAATGTAGCCCTATGCTTAATGGTTATTACATCCTTTTCTGTAAATTTTATAGTATATAATCCCAGAATATAAGAAGAAAAATGAAAGTGTGAAGAAATATACAACTACACATACAGGTGAAATTGGAGCTACTCTTTTATTAAAGACTTATTAATTAATTAAGTAGAAACAAACTAAAATTTGACAAACAATTCCAAGAGGGGAAGGAGGCATATTTAGTAAAAGCTTTCAAATTAAGTACTTTTTTTGTAATAGCTTAGCTTTTTTATTTCCCTTAGTGTCTTTTAGAAAATACTTTGAAGGAAATATCCTTTAGTATTTTCATTTATATAATTCTAAAATGTCTAATCCAAATCTATTTCATTCATTATGATATATGTTTAGATATGTATTACATTAAAATATTGATCTTTGTTTCCTTGAATGACTGGCCTATGAAAAAACTGTACATGAGCTATAGGGGAGCTGTATTAAAGTTAAATATGCTTGTCAGCACTTTTTACCATATCTTGCGTGCGTATTTAACAGTGAGTGTACAGTCCATTCCAGTAGAAATTCTTGCACTCGATCAATCTTGGAGAAAAAAAAATCCTAAAAATATTTCTGTTTATGACCAAGATAGAGTGATAGTATAAAAATTTACACTCTAGATTCAAACTGCTATTAACAAAACTCATGTCACTATATTTATGATTTTTCAACACTCTGGAAATTATACAATTAAGCCCATTGTTCTCTAAAAGGAGGAAAACCAACAAGGTGACTTCCTAAAAGGAGGAAAACCAACAAGGTGACTTTCACAGTTGCCACAATTGTTGTCTTATCTGCAAAGAATTTCCCAGCTGCTTCCCCGTGAAGAGAAACCCAGGCCAGCAGGGCACTCTAGTGAATTGAAAAGAGGGAATTGAGAGTCTTGCTAGGATGGAGTCCATGGGGTACAGTCATTACAGGAGGGAGCTGCAGAGAGAAAGCAGTAGGTCCACAAATGTACTGCTGAGCACTGGTCCGTGCCAAGGTGTGAGGAGGAAACTGCCTGAGGCGGAGCAAAGAGCCACCTGGAATGAACACAGAGAGAAGCAATCTTCAGCGCTCACACTGCGAATCCTAACTCACCCCACAGGCAGAGGAGGAACCTTGTGATTCCCAGATCATTGGGTAGAGTTCTCAGAAGGGATTTACTGCAGTAGTGGGGAAAGTAGCCTCAGGTTAAATGTTGCCCTGGTTCTGCCTAACGAAAACTTAAAAGCGAGACAGGAAATCACACTGTTTTCAAGAAACATGACTGTGATCAATAACAAAGCTCAAACTATTTAGAGAATAGCAAAGGGACAGACACAGAAAGGTAAAATTTGCACATTTGTGACCAGGTTTGCCAAAAAAGAAAAGAAACGTCCCTCAGTGATACCTAACCGCAAAACACAGAGTACCCTTTTGCACCTGTTGTGTTTTTTGAATGCTTTTAAGCTGAAATAAATGAGTGGGCTGTGATCCAAAGGCCTCAGAGTTGTAGCACAGAACCCCAGACCAGGTCATGCAATCATGGTGAACCGGGGACTTCTGCTGTTATATATGATAAAGAGAAATGATTCGCTGCAGCCATCATCTAGTTGAAGGTAAGCCTAGACGTTTTATGGCCATCCTGTCAATTTTCAGTGGCTCCTGCCTGAACATAAATCCAGCACAAAGGAAAGCAATACAGGAAAATATAGAGAAACACCTTCCTGATAACACCGCTTACAGATTGGTACCAACAGTACCAACGCCGGGACTACTGCATTTTTTATTTATGTAAGTGAATAAATTCTTAAATCACTACATTTTTGAAATGTCAGTTTGAATAGTTTCATTCTGCCTTCTGTTAAAAATAAATTCATTCATTGGCCAAATTTGCTGGAGTTAGGGTAGTGTCTTTTCCACTTGAACCATCAAATGTCAGACTGATTTTATTCATGAAAGTAAGGATATCGGTGTTAGATGAAGAGGAGATAGTCCTCAGGATAAAGGAAATCCACGATATTCAGTTCTTCCTAATGAGACAAAAAGTTTAAAAACATTTAAGTAAAAGATAGATTTGACCATCTAAATTTGTGTACCTTGTCTTCATGAAATTCATTATAAGCAGGGTTAATGAACAAGAATGAGATTTAAAAATACATATGTTCCAGCAAAATGTTTACTATTTCTATATGAAGAGCCAGGCAACTCACAAGACAAAAAGAAAGATAACAAAAAATTTATAAAATACATAAGCAGGATTTCTCAGTTAAAAATATGCATAGACAATAAACATATCATTCTCATTAGTAATTAGAAAAGCAAATAAAAGTGAACATAAGATTTCAATTTTCAGTTAGATTTGCAGAATTGAGAATGAAAGCATGATAAATTACAATGGTGAAAACAGTCTGGTAAAATGGTAGTCTCGTACACAGTCAATGAAGCATAACTTTGTGCTTTTTTTTTTTTTGGCTGGTACCATTTTTGGGGTTGATAAATTAACAAAAATCTGTCAAAATCGAAAATGTATATACATAGAGCTACCCTATAAAAATATTCACAAACACAGAGGGTGCCGAAAAATTATACACATTTTAAGAAAGAATAAACCGTATCAAAATTATAATACCCAATATATACAAAAACCAAGCAAGGTCACACAGGTCACACTGAGCGCCTTGCTTAAAGACAGAAGTCAAATGTGCTGTGAGTATTATACACTGAATACAGGTTTTTCCTTTCTTAAAATGTGTACACAATTTTGGGCACTCTCTGTGGACACAAATATAAAACTATAAGATTTTTTGTCATTATTGTTTGTAATAGCAAAAATAGAATAATACTAACTATCTCTCAGTAATAGAATAATTAACAAATTATGGGATACATATATTTTGAAAAACATGAAAGTTCTTAAATTCATGAAATACATAAACAGAGCTGTATAGCCCCCAGACGGTGTATATGCAATTCTATTGAAAAGTAATACTATATATGTGTGCTAATATACATGATCCCTGTCATCTACGTGTGCCTGTGTGCACGTGGGTGAGAATGCAAAGGGAAAGAGCGGGGGACAGAACACAGCATACTGACCAGGGCTACTTCTAGGGAAGAGCCGGGGGATGGGGAAAGAATATAGAAATAGGTTGGGATGTGGCGAGAGGTCTTAACGCCTGTTTTTAACACTTCTCCAGTTTATAGTTAGTGGGAGAAAATTATTGCGAATGCTAAGAGAAATGAAGAAATACATGTTCGCCGAAATCAGAAAAATCATCTTTCTAAACTTTATTGTTAGCAACTGTTGCCTTTACTCCAGCCTTGGGATTAAAGGTAAGTCTTGTGCATTTTCTACTCTAGCATCCTGAGTCTACCTCCCAGTCACTACCCCAGATCCCTGGTCCTGAGAAGACACGTGGACACAGAAACTCTAAAAGAAGCATGTCTATCTGCGGCCCAGGTACGTGGTCTCCATGAAGATGCCTCTTACATTTATAATTTATTTCCTGTGATCAATACATAATTAGGGAATTGAGAGGATTCTGACAGCTCCTGAAATCTTTAGTGCTTTCTGTGCTATGGTTGAAGGAGCTTAGCAAGGGCACAGCCACATCTTCCTTCTCCTCTGGTGCTCACTTTCCTAGAAGGAGGTTTTTCTGTTTTGTTTTATTTTAAGGGGAGTTAAACGTTTTAATGTTTTTTCTTTTCTTTCTTTATTTTTTTGCTACAGAGTCTCACTCGGTAGCCCCAGGCTAAAGTGCCATGATGTCAGCCTATTTCGCAGCAGCTTCAAACTCCTGAGTTCCAGTGATCCTCCTGCCTCAGCCTCCCAAATAGCTGGAACTATAGGTGCCCACCACAACGCTCAGCAAATTTTTCTATTTTTTAGTAGTGAGAGGGTCTCACTGTTGCTCAGGCTGGTCTCCAGCTCCTGAGCTAAAGGAATCCTTCTGTCTCAACATCACAGCGTGCTAGGATTACAGGTGTGAGCCACTGGACTCAACCTATTTTATCTAATTTATTGCTGTCGAAAATATCCAAACAATTTACCACAAGTCAATAGATGGTCTTCGGTAATGTGGGCTATGCCTTAACAAGGTTCCTCTCTGGGGTTGCCTGGTGCACCTGGGCTGCGCCGTGCGACATGGTCCTGCTCCAGGTAAGCAGTGTTGCGCCACCTGCCGGCCAGGGCCAGCACAGGGGCCAGCCGGCTCTGCCTCAGGAGGCACAGGGCGGGGACGTTCTGTCCAACCCTTCCAGAGAACTCTTTAATTTAAACATTGTATTCATGTTTCATGAAAAAGTTATTCTTTTTATTTTGAATATATACATTTTTAAAAACTGACTTTCTCATTTATAATTTTATCCTGAAGCCAATAGATTTTTTACGAAAATATATCATCACTAAAAGTGTAATGTAGACCAAAGCAACATTGTAACTTGATTCACAGAAAAGGATTTTTACATGAACTTTTAAGGAGATATTCCATATAAAAAAGTTTTTTATATTTGAAAATCTAAGATATTACATTACTGTTTACTTTCTTTTTAATATCATAGTACCTATGTTCAAAGTTGATGAATTTCATGGTTCAAAACTACTATCAGATTGATCATTCTTTTTGCTGTTTTTGTTGCCCTAAGTTCATTCTTGTCTATCTATTTAATTTTTTGTGTCTTGTTAAATAAAATAATTTTTAAAAATCATGGTGCTGATTGTGTGAAGATACAAATGTTTAGTTTAAACATACCTTGAGGGAGGTTTCAGGGTCTGAAGTTTAAAGCATTTCAGATTAGATGAAGAAAAACAAAGTTCCTTAATGTAAATTTAATGCATTGTTTAATGACTGCAATAAATCCTAATGCACTTTTCTCTCTACAAAGGAAGAAAAATCATTTAATATTTAATACAATTTCTCAATTTATGGTTGAGGTTAAAAGTATTCATTTTCCTGCTCTTGAAAAGTAAACCTCTTTATTATGCAAATAGCTGTGAAGAAACTTTTTTCCATTGATGAACATAAGAAGAAATACCAGAACTTTCAACTTAGCAATTTTTATTTTTATATGTATTCATTCATTCATTCGTTTATTGAGACAGAGTTTCACTTTGTTGCCTTTGGTAGAGTGCTGTGGTATCATAAGTCACAGCCAACCTCAAACTCTTGGGCTCAAGTGTCTTTTGCCTCAGCCTCCTGAGTAGTTGGGACTACAGGTGCCCGCCACAACACCAAGCTATTTCTAGAGATGGGGTCTCACATTTGCTCAGGCTGGTCTTGAACCTATGAGCTCAAGCAATCACTTATCTTGTCCTCCCAGAGTGTTAGTTTTATAAGTGTCAGCCACTGCACCCTGCCTTCAACACACCAATTTTTAAAAATATGATTATGTATTTTTGATTTTTCATATTGCTTCACACAAAACCAAATCTATAAACTTGCCAGCTTTTTCAACTTCACATGTGTAAAACTTGTTAATAAAACATGTTTTATTAACATGCAATGCAGTCTTCTGTGTGAAAACCTAACAAGACTTTCTAAAAGTAAAATATAATTTTTTAAATATAAAATAACTCTACATTTAAAATATAAAAGATTGGGAAATTATTTTAAAAAGTATGTATTTTGCTTTTAGAAAGTCTCGTTAGGTTTTCACCCTGAAGTCTGCAGTGAAGGTTGATTTACCTGTTAATTTGACAAAAGGAAAAATTCCCTGTTTTGGGTCTAGCCCATAAATTAAAATACATGCTTTTTGGAGGCGGGAAGAGAGAATGAGAGAGAGAGAAATAGTTCTGTTGCATCTGTTCTCTAAGGACTGGAAAGAGGGAAGAAGGAAAATGTTTCAGTTGATCCAAGCACTCTCACTTTTGAATGCTGAAATGTGGGGGTAATGAAGGTGATCTGTCTCCAGCAGGACAAAATGAGGGTCAGTAGAGACAAGTGAATGGGTGTACATTGGATTCTAAACAGGATAACACACTCTGAGCTATCAGTAATGACCCAAGAAAGCGATCATGTAAATAGAGGTATGGGCAAGAAAGGCTTTTAAATAATAAATAGCAATAAGGATTATGTTAGAGTACTTTTGTTTGAATACAATTTATCATTTAGTGAAGAAATGGGAGCATTAACAATTTACTTTATGTAATAAGAAAGGGGAGATCTTAGTCAACAGTATACTATGTAATAGCTTGTAAGAATCACATTAGTCATAGGGCTGTTCTATGTATCTCCTACTGTTTCTCACTCACGTATCCATTGCTCATCTTCTATCGCTACCTATCTTATGCATACTGAAATTATATAAAACATAGCATATAAATTCAGAAAATATTTTTCATATATTCAGCATTGAATTTTTTGGTAACTTAGAGAATTGTATTTTAGAGTTCAAGTAATAGTTGACATGTATTAGTGATTAGATTATATTACTCCTATAAGATAGGTCACTTACTAGTATTTCCTACAGATAAGGAAATATAAATTCAAAAATTTCCCAACACCCCTGAAATAATTAGTTAAGAGGAAACTGTAATAATGCCCTGAAAGCATGATTGCTGTTTTTTCATGCATTTTATTTTCTTATTATTATGAATCTTATAGTTGGATAATGATTTAGTAACCCTCAAATTTATGAATCACTTGTGAGAAATAAATTTCTGTTGCTTACACCACCCGGTCTGTGGTATTTTGTTATGGCAGCCAACACAAAGACTCATACTTTATTTAAAAAAAAAAAAATATTCCAAAAGTAAGACTTTTAAACTGCATTTGTTCAAGATTATTGCCTCATTCCACTCCAGCTGAGTCGCCATCGTATTTCTTGCATCTTTCATCTCGGGAATATTATTGAAGGAGATTGTCCTGGGAATGGATTTCGTTTGGTTTGGCTTTAGTGAGATATAAGCACACAGGTTATCATCGGTTCCATGTCTCAGTATTTTTTTTTTTTCTGTTGGGGCATAGCTACAAAGAAGCATTGTATAGTTCTCCCAGAAGTATAGATACAAAAGCAGATTTAAATAAGAACATGCCCTGTGGCACCCAGATAGTAAGTATATGGTTAGCAAAATAGAAACAAGTTTTCAAATGTACAGAGCCAGGTGCTTTTCTGTGAAAAATTCTGTTCATCAGATTTGCAAAATAGTAGGTGAAGAATTTGGTTCTCATTAATTCTTTCTCTAAATAGAAGCTTCAAACCAGTCAAAATACTCTCAGGAATGTAGTATGCAATTATTACACATCATAAATATTTTTTTCCTTTTTTAATTTGGTGTGAAGAATTTAGTTCTCATTAATTCTTGCTCTAAACAGAAGCTTCAAACCAGTCAAAATATACTCAAGAATATAGTACACAATTATTACACATCATAAATATATTTTCCTTCTTTTAATTTGGTGTGAATCACATAAAATAGAATTTACCAAAATCCCTGGAATGTAAAAAACAGAACTGTAGAAGCTACAACACATAGTGAATACATCTGTGTGAGAAATCACTTTTGATGAATCATTCATTTTTTTAAAAGTTCAGCTGTGTTCCTATAAATAACAAATCATGGTTACAATGTCTCCCTAGAAAACAAATTAAAAATGATTGTCATATGAAGACAATCAAAGAAGAGACAACCAAATTTTGTCAGACTGTCATATAAATATCTTTTCTGAATTTTGTGGCATTTGTGTAATTGAATATTTATAAATTATAATTGTGATTGATTTCTAGTTTAAATAAATATTTACTTTCCTATGTACTTTTGTGTTTTTATATTATTTTCCTGATAGGGTTCCTGATATTAAGTAAGTGTAAAGCTTCACAAACCTGAATCCATCCGTACAGACAGGTCCTTCCCAACTCAACTGTTAGCTGGCACAATTTAGGAAGTGTAAGAGTATGTGCCAGTAGATCAGAGGTCCAAAATTCACAAGGTCAGTTCTGGAGAAGCTACAGGGAGCTGCGGGAAATGGGGCAGCACAATCTGTCGCTGAAGGGCCGGCAGGAACTGAATGCTAACACACTGCTAACCATCTATCTAGACGGACACAGATTGGGGTCTCACCTGTCTCCGTGGGAAATGTAGATAGCAGAAGACTTCCTGAGATACTGCCTACTCTTGGCAGGGCTCTCGTCTTACCCAAGGTAGAGTGCATTTTCTTTCTGAGACTCAAAGGCTAATGAACTTGAGAGTTAGTATTTCATAGTGCCAAAAAGCCTAAACTGCTTGAGTGTGAATTTCCCCCAATCCCATTACTTACTAGGTGCATTATCACGGGCAAGGTCCTTAATCTCTCAGTGTTCAGTTTTCTTATTTCTTAAAAAGAGATAATGAAAATACCCCAATTCATGTTTTGAAGATAAAGTAAATTAGGAAATGGTAAGTAGTTAGACTAAAGGTGGCACATCATCAATATTACAAAAGTGTCGTCTGTTATTTTTTCCTTGTTGAATCCATTTTAGAGCAAAGATGAAATCCAACTCATAGTGACTTTATCTAGATCCATGCATTTAATGCAGTAGTTGCGGGTCTATGTTAAGATAAACTGCTGCCTGAAAGAAAGCTTTACCTTCAGAGACCTTAGGTGCCTTCATATAAAAGAGAAGCCAATTAAGGAACTTTGAGCAAGGCTCAAAGCTGAATCTTGGGAAAATTCTAGCTCTGTTCATTTAATTAATGTCCACTGGATGGCAAAGGCATAGCTCCTCCAAGAAGTTCTCAGTCAGGTGCCATGGCTTTCCCATTTCCTGAGAAAATTCCACGCTTTGGGGAATCATCCGAGTCTTTGGCTGTGACCACTCATTCAATGAAAGTGTTCTCTATCCCAGCATATCAAGCATCACCACGGAGGGAATATGAGAGATGAAAGACAGCATCTTACCTGCAAGTCATAGTTTGGCATCAAAAATAAGTTTAGTTTGAATAATGAATACATAAATCAATGAGTAAATGAATTATTTGTGATTAAATTACTAATATCTCTAAGTCCCTATTTGTTTACTTTAATATAAGGCCAATGGTAAAAGTGCCTTGAAGAATTTCAGGTGGAAAGATGGAGATGATGAATTGAAATGATTATAACACAGGAACCTGTCTATAATAATAACTAATTTCACTTTTGTTAATTGTGGGGGGCGTAAAAGTCTATAATTATCATTGGGCATATGCCTTATTAGGTTTAATGCTGACCTATATGCTATAGCACTCAAAATTTAAATAGTTAAAACATGTTCTTATAACTCTTTCACATCATAAATAATGTTGGTACTGTAAAATCTTTCTGTTGAGAATTTCACTGTCATTAGTATTTAAGATTAAATTAGACTAATTTTAAAATATTCATAGAATATTCACTGTTATCTTCTTAATAATGCTTTCCATAATAAGCCTAGCTTTGTATGAACATAAAATTTCACCTGGAATGAAATAAGTAATCTAAAGTAACATGTAATATTATAAATAATGCTTATTTAAAAGGGATAATTGAAAAATAATTGTTGATGTGTTTACCATCTATAAGGTCATGTGTTACATATTATATTCTGAAATTAGAATGTACTATGTAAGATTCTATTCTTTTTTTCTTTTCTTTTCTTTCTTTCTTTCCTTCCTTTTTTCTGCATGACTTTGCCGCATACCTCTGTTCATGTCCTCAGCACTTCTCTCCACTCTTCTTCATATTGGATTCCATCCCTGGGCTGCCAGCTCCTAGCTTCAGTTTGTGTCAGCCAGTGGGGAGTCTGAACTGGCAGTCGGGGTGGTTATTAATCCCTGGCTCCTTCTTTAAAAAGTTGCTTTAATGTGGTCGTGTGTCAGGATTGGGGGTCACAGCTTTTCCTCCCAGTCTGATCTGGGTGCCCAGTGGCTCTCTGCCCACATTCCTTTAGTCTGCGTGGCCAGGGGCTCTCTGCCCACATTCCTCAGGTCTCAGACACAACATCAGCACCACCTGCTGAGGTCTCACTACATGCTGCCCACACTGCAGAGAAAATCTTTGCCATAGACCGAGTATTTATGTCTCTCTCAAAATTAATATGTTGAAATCCTAATCCCCAATC
>CAUYRH010051131.1:0-15924 GCA_963574655.1 Perodicticus potto | reverse complement strand
GACAATTTTTGAAATGCTCCCAGAATTTCTAATTCCAACTTTTCCTCTATTTTATTGATCTTGTTTGCAATCCAAATTCTGAATTCGATTTCTGACATCTCAGCCATCTGTTTATGCATAGGATCATCATTTGTGTCCACCAAATTGTTCCTCGGGGGCGTTGATCTACTCTGGTTGTTCATGTTTCCAGAGCTTTTCCACTGATTCCACCCCATGATTATTTTGCACCATTTGATTGGATGAGTAGATAAGCATAAGTTGGGTTGGGGGTTCTAGGTGTAGTGATTGACCAGTCCTTTGCCTGAAAGCTGGGACTGGTGTCTGTACCTTTTCCCCTAAAGTTTTGTCAAGGACCTGTATGGTGCTACTGCCTGCCAAACTGGGGGCCTTCTTGGTGTGGTGGGGTTAAGTGGCTGTTTTATTATCTGCTGATCTCTGTCTTACCCTAGAGAATCAGATACTCTGTGTTGGAGTCTGAGCTGTGGAGAAATACCAGCAGTTAGGTCACCATGCCCCTCACAGACAACAATTGGAAAAGGAAAATCAAACCTTCCACTACCACACACCCAGGGTACCACTTTGGAGAGTCCTTGGGTGATTGGCCCAGTTGAAGATGTCCCAATCAATTTTCCCAGACAGCACCAACCTCAAATAAAAAAGTCAAAAAGTCTCTGGCAACTAGATAGCAGGAATCTGCTGGAAGCTCTAGTAGAACTTGCTCTGGTGCTCTGTGAGCTCAGGAAGGCGCCCCCCAGCAAGTAAATTAGTGTGGGGAGGTTGATGCCTCCTTCCGCACCTTGCCCCTCTGTGAAACCCAGTCTCTGGTAACCCTGCAGAGCTGTGATCCAGTTCCCTCCAATGAGCAGATGCTCCAGATGTTTGCATCTGCCTGAGTCACAGGGGGGTCTGTGGCTCCTCAGCCAGTCTGTCCATCTCTGTCACTGTTTGGCAGGAGGAGGTCAGGCCTGACAACCTGGGTACTTGATAGGGACTGGGGTAATTTCCTCAGTTCCAGCCCTGTCCCTGATTGATGTTGCTGATAGAACATAACAAATTTGCAGAATTTTTCCTTTGTGGATCAGATATTTGGCTTCAAATAGGCCTGACTCAGTCTGTGAGTTCCAGCCCTTTGTCTCAGCTTTCATCCCCTGAGGGCCAGGTGCATCTGAAGCAGAGTAAAGCAGCCTCCGCCTGGCTTTCTCAGCATGTGTATACTAATCCCTGTGCTCTGCCCCAGCTGGTACTGCTTCAGGTATATCCTTCACTCCCGAGGCCTGCACCTCTGCTGCAGGTCTGCTCTGCCAGTGGCTGCCACCTGAGAAGCTACCCAGCTTCCCCTGGCCACCCCGAGAGACTGGGAGTGTCTCCTCAAAATATCTCCAGGGGTGCGAGGCCCACTGCTATTGTTCCCCTCACTGCTGCTGTGGTTGCCACTTTGTGCCTCAAGGGACTGCCTCTCCAGCTTGGCCTCCTCTTGGCTCACTTTCCTCTCACCACTCCCAAGCCGGAAAATTAGCACAGATCAGCAACAGTCCATGCCCCATCCACAACCCTTGAGAAAATGTCCAAGAATCTGGACTCAGTTGGGGACAGACCTCCAGACCTCAGGGTGAGAGTGGAGGGGAGTGCCAGGAGTTCAAACTTGTAGGTAGAGAATATACACAGTTTCATACAGTTTTATGCCTGGCAGGAGAGTGCCATGGCACCCTAGTAGGGGAAGGAGGTTAGGTTTTTAGAGGATCTCTCCCGTGGGGTAGAGTGGGAGGATGTCAGAACTCTGCTTGCTTGTTTGTATGGAGGTATGGAGTATACTGCGAGCCATTCTCATGGGGGAGGGGACTCCGGTCCGCTTGATGATGTGTTCTGTACCTTTTGTTTGTATCCTTGGGGTCGCAGGTGGCTCCAGCAGGATTGATGTGCATTCTTTGACCTTCTCTTTGGCTCAGATCTGAATCATTGGCTTTCTTGATAAATTTCTGTCCTTTAACTCTCCTTCTGGATGGGAGCCTCTGTGGAAAGCTGCCTATAGACCACCATCTTGGCTCCTCCAAAGCCTGTTTTCTTCAGTGTTCTAATCATGAAAGGATGCTGGATATTATCAAAAGATTTTTCTGCTTCAGTTGGTCTTTGTTTTTTATTTTATTTATATGGTGTATTATATTTGTACATTTATGTATGTTGAACCAACTTTATAACCCTGGGATAAAACCAACTTGATCATGGTGTATATATTTTTTGATGTGGTATTGAATTCTGTTTGCTAGGATCTTATTAAATATTTTTGCACCGATATTCATTAATGATATTGGTCTATGGTTTTCTTTCTTTGTTGGGTCCTTTCCTGTTTTGAGGATCAAGGTGATATTTGCTTCATAGAATGTGTTGAGATGTGTTTCTTCTTTTCTATGTTTTGGAAAAGGTTATATAATATAGGTAGTAGTTGCTCTTTAAAGGCTTGGTAGAATTCTGATGTGAAGCCATCTGGTCCCAGACTTGTCTTTTTTGGGAGATTTTGTATAGTTCATGCTATTTCAGTGCTTCCCACAAGTCTGGATAACTGTGTCTTCATTATCATTTTGTTCCAAAAATTTAATGATTTCCTTCTTAATCTCATCTTTGACCTAGTTATCATTCAGCATAAGGTTATTTAGTTTCCATGACTTTGTTTGAGTATGAAGATTCCTGTTGCTGTTGAATTCAACTTTTATTCCGTGATGGTCCAAGAAGATCCAATGAATAATTTCTATTCTTTTAAATTTATTGAGATTAGACTTGTGTTCTAAGATATCATTGATTTGCAGGGGATGATCCATAGGCTGATGAGAAGAATGTGTACTCAGTTTTATTAGGATGAAGTGTCCTGTGGTGTTAAATCCATTTGTTCTAGGGTCAAGTTTAGGTCTATTATTTATTTGTTTAGGTTCTTCTTGGAGGATCCATACAAAACTGACAAAGGAGTGTTTAAATCTTCAACTATTATAGTGCAGGAAGATATCAAATTATTCATATCCATTAGGGTTTTCTTTATAAATTGAGGAGCATTTAGGTAGGGAGCGTAAATATTTATTGTTGAAATCTCTTCATGTTCAGCGTTTCCCTTGAAATATGTAGTGTTTATCCTTGTCTTTCTTTATCTTTGTTGGTTTAAATCCTAAATTGTATCTGCAAATAAAATGGTAACCCTGCTTTTTTTCTGATTTCCATTTGCCTATATTATAGATGTCTACCCCTTCACCCTGAGTCTTTTTTTATACTTTGGAGGTAAGATGAATCTCTTGTATTTAAGAGATACCTGGCCTGAGTTTTTGTATCCAATCAGCTAACCTATGTCTCTTTAGAGGACAATTTAAGCCATTCACATTAATTGAGAGAATTGATAGGTATGGTAGTGTTTTGGCCATGATGTTTTTCAAAGGTCCAGTGGATATTTTTAATCATTTCATCATTGTGGAAGTTAGGTTTTGTTTGATAAATTATGGGTGAGTTTACTTTGGTAATAGACCATTGTGCTGGTCAATATTGAAAATGGGTCTGAGTATTTCCTGGAGAGCTGGTTTAGTTATGGCAAATTTCTTCAACATGTGTATGTCACTAAAGTATTGGATTTCTCCATCACAAATGAAAATCAGTTTAGCTGGATACAAGATCTTGGGCTGAAAGAAGTTTTGTTTTAGAAGACTGAAAAATGATGACCGTCCTTTTCTGGCTTGAAATGTTTCAGATGAGAGATCTGCAGTCATTCTGATTTTCTCCCTTTGTAGGTAATGCTTTTCTTATGTCTGGCTGTTTGCAGAATTTTTTTTCTTCATATTAACATTGGCAAAGTTAATTACAATGTATCTAGGAGATGCTTTATTTGGATTGAGTCTTGCTGGGGTTCTGAAACTGTCTACTGTCTGAAAATCTGTGTCTCCCACAATGGTTGGGAAATACTCCTCCATAATATCTTGGAGAAGAGCATCTGTGCCTTTAGGACCATCCTCTTCTTCAGGAATTTCTATAAGTTGGATGTTTGATCTATTTTGGACTGATCCTACAACTTTCTCTGGGAATGATTTGTTTTTGCTTTCCATTTTTCTTTGAATGCTTGGCAATGTTCAAAAGCCTTGTCTTCAATTTCAGAGATCCTTTCTTCTGCCTGCTCAACTCTATTACTGATGGTTTCTACTGTATTTAAGAGCTCTTCAAATAATGTTTTCATTTCCTTTAACTCTGCTATCACCTTTCCCATTATGTCCATATCCTTGGTGATTTTGTCTTTGAATTCATCAATTTCTTGAGACAACTTTTGCAGAACTCTTTGGATTTCTATTTTAATCTTTTCCTCTATTCTATTTGTCTTAGTTACCATCCATTCTCTGAATTATATTTTTGATATTTAAGCCATTTGTCTATGAATGTCATCCTCCTTTGTCATTTGGGGGAGTTGATGTACTCTGATTATTCATGTTGCCAGAGTTCTTCTGCTGGTTCCACCCCTATTATTCTCTTCAGTTTGGATAGTAAAACTGGTAAGTTGAGATGGGATTGGAGGCCCCAGGAAGTGGAGTTAGCTAGCCCTTTACCAATGAGCTGGGACTGGTGATTGTAGTTTTTCCCCTATAGCTTTATAAAGAAGGGTCCTTTTCAGAGATGCAGCCAGAGACTTTGAGGACCTGCTTGGTGTGATAGCACTAGCTGTCTCTGTCTTGTAGTCATTCAGCCTCTATCCAATCCTAAAGAGTCACGGTATTAGACTGAAATCTCAGCTGGGGAGAGATACAAGCAACAGTGGCACCCCACCTCCCATCAACAACAGCTGGAGGAGGAGAATCAGTTCCTCAAACAAACACTTCTCAGCCTTGGAGAATCCCCAGGTGGACAGCCCAGGTGAAGAGTTCAACTCTGATTGTCACAGGCAGTTCAATCACTGCTCAATAGGGAGAGTTAAAAGTGTCTCCAGTGATAGTAGGGATCCATAGGCAGTTTCATCCAGAAAACCTGAGGGGCTGGAGCCTGGCTCCCTCCAGTGAGCAATGACAGGACAGTGAACTGCTAAAGTCTGTCCTGGGGCATGAGTGCCTCTGCACACTGTCATGCTCCAGTGTGTGTCTCTCTCTCTTATGTGTCCCTCTCTCCCAGCACTCCCCAACTTCCACTTGAGTCACTGTTTCTGTGCTGCTGTCCAGTGTCCACACAGTGCCCAGGCCTCTCAAGGAATTGGCAAACACTTTGGGATTTGCAGGGCCCAGTCCTTCACACCACTAGGCGAGGGGGTAAAGGTGTCCTGGGAGTTCAGGATTGCCAGGAAAATGTTTGTTCATTTTTATGCTGGGCAGGATGATACCTAGGCTCACAAGTGGGACTTCCCTGGAGAAGAAGGCTTGGTGTTTAGTGGCTTTCTCCCATGGGGTAAAATAAGAAGTCTTATGTACCCCGCTGGCTTGAAGAGAGCACACAATAATTCTCTGTCTTGGGGGAGTGATTGCCCATCTTCTTGGTGATGGGCTTTGTACCTGGAATTTGTTTTCTTAGAGTTGCAGCATGTCTCAGAAGAGATGATATCCACTTATTTATCTTCTTTCTTATCTCAGATCCCCACCTTCAGCTTCTTTGAGTCCATTCTATCCATTATCTCTCCCTCTGGACAGGAGTCTATGTTGAAAACTGCCTCTAGTTGGCCATGTTACTTCCCTCCAAAAAGACACAAATTTTTGACTTACCCATGGCTTCACAAAAATTCCTCTAAAATTTTTTTTTGAAAGATAATCACAATCCAAAATGTGCATTCAAAAGAAGGAAGATGTATTATCACAATAAAAACAAACAAACAGGTCCCAGTAGTGTATTTTTGATGCTGCTTCAATTGCCTGGGGGTTCCTCCTCATAAAATATTCACCCAGGCCAATTCCTTCAAGAGTTTTCCCTGCACTTTCTTCTAGTATTTTTATCATTTCATGTCTTAAGTTTAAAATATTTAATCCAGTGAGAGCCTATCTTAGTTAAAGGTGAAAGGTGTGGGTCCAGTTTCAGTCTTCTACAGATCGCCATCCAGTTCACCTAGCACCATTTGTTAAATAGGGAATCTTTTCCCCACTGAATATTTTTAATTGGCTTGTCAAATATCAAATAATGGTAGGTAGCTGTGTTCATCTCTTGGTTCTCTATTCTGTTCCATACATCTATCTCTCTGTTTTTGTACCAGTGCCATGCTGTTTTTTATCACTGTTGACTTATAGTATAGTCTGAGGTCTGGTAGCATGATTCCTCTTGGTTTGTTTTTATTTCTGAGCAATGTCTTGGCTATTTGATGTTTTCTCTGATTTCATATAAAATGATATATTATTTTTTCGAGATTTTTAAAATATGACAGTGGAGCTTTGGGACCTGATCAAACTAAAAGGCTTCTGCACAGCCAAGAACACAGTAAGTAAAGCAAGCAAACAGCCCTAAGAATGGGAGAAGATATTTGCAGGTTATGTCTCCGACAAAGGTTTAATAACCAAAATCCACAGAGAACTCAAACGTATTAGCAAGAAAAGAACAAGTGATCTCATCTCAGGGTGGGCAAGGGACCTGAAGAGAAACTTTTCTGAAGAAGACAGGCACACGGCCCACAAACACATGAAAAAAATGTTCATCCTTAATCATTAGAGTTTTAATGCAAATCAAAACTACTTTGAGATATCATCTAACTCCAGTAAGATTAGCCCACATCACAAAATCCCAAAACCAGAGATGCTGGTGTGAATGTGGCAGGAAGGGAACTTCTACATTGCTGGTGGAAATGCAAATTAATATGTTCCTTTTGGAAAGATGTTTGGAGAATACTTAGAGACCTAAAAATAGACTTACCATTCAATCCTATAATTCCTCTACTAGGTATATATTCAGAAGACCAAAAATCACATTATAACAAAGATATTTGTACCAGAATGTCTTTTGCAGCCCAATTTATAATTGCTAAGTCATGGAAGAAGCCCAAGTGCCCATTGACCCACGAATGGATTAATAAATTGTGGTATATGTATACCATGGAATATTATGCAGCCTTAAAGAAAGATGGAGACTTTACCTCTTTCATGTTTACATGGATGGAGCTGGAATATATTCTTCTTAGTAAAGTATCTCAAGAATGGAAGAAAAAGTATCCAATGTACTCATCCCTACTATGAAACTAATTTGTAGCTATCATATGAAGGCTAAAACCCAATTATAGCACAAGAATATGGGAAAGGGGCAAAAGAGGGGAGGGGGGAGGATGGGTGAAAGGAGGGTAATTGGTGGGACCACACCTATGGTGCATCTTAGAAGGGTACAGGTGAACCTTAGTAAATGAAGAATATAAATGTCTGAACACAATAACTGAGAAAATGCTGTGAAGGCTATGTTAACCAGTTCGATGAAAATATTTCAAATTGTGTATGAAACCAGCACATTGTACCTCATGATTGCATTAATGTATACAGCTATAATTTAATAAAAAAGAAAAAAAACATAAAGAATCAATAAAAAGAAAGAAACAAACACCCTCCTAACTCCCCAAAGTGTTCAAGTGAAATGTCAGAGATATAAACTGTCAAATTTAATACTTAAGGAAATTGGAGGTCTCTTACTTAATAACCTAATAATTACCCTGGCTCTTGTGCCCTGGTATCTAAATCTGTCTGTGTCCTCATATGTGAAACTTAACACATTTCCCCTTACAAAACCATCAGTGAGAAAAGAAAAATTTCTAGGATGTACACATTATGTGAAATATTGTAGGAGAAATAGAGGAATGTTTTCTATTATGTACATCAATGTAGGTTACTTAAAGACCCTTTGTGAGACATTTCTCTAACTTTCTCCTCTTCGGCACTATGGTATACCAGAAAGAGCAGACTCTTGTAGGCACATAGCAGTAAGTTTTTACTCCATTGTCCTGTTGGTGGATTGGCTACTTTAGAATGGGCTTGGCTTAGTGGCTCTGCTGATCTTAGGTGGTCTTGCTTAGGCACCCACAGCTTGGTGGGGTCAGCTGATCTCGGCTGGAGCTGCTCTTTGCCTGGGTTGAAAAGGCTGACCTTCTGGTTCTTTTCCTGGTGACAGTGAAGCTCAAGAAGGCCAGGCAAGTGCACAGGTCATTTCAATCCTCTGCTACATTGTGTCCACTCATGCTCCATCTCCCTATGCAAGTATGTGACGGCAATGCTCTGTTGTACCACTGGATAAGCCATAAAAATGGGATATGACAGGCTTGTACATACTTTATATACACAACTAAGTTGAGTTTGGGGATATGTGTGCACCCATGAGAGCATCACCACCATTAAAACTATGAACATAGACATCACCTCCTAAAGTATCCTCCTGATTCCTTCATTATTGTCATTACTGGTGTGGTAAGAACAGTTAACATATGATCTGTCATCTTGGCTAATTTTAAATACATGTTACAGAGCTGTTGGTGATAGGCACTGTGCCCTATAGTAGGTCTCTAGAACTTACTGCTCTTGAATAACTGAAACTTTGTACCCTTTGACTATTTACTTACCTGTTTTTTCCTCTTCCACCTCCTGGTCCCCAGCATTCTATTCTCTGCTTCTATTGAGTTTGATTATTTTAGATTTCACATACAAATGAGGGCTATGGTCTGAATGTTTGTGTCCCTCCAAAATTCATTTGTTGAAACCTAAGTCCCAGAGTGATAGTGTTAAGTGGTGGGGTCTTCTGGGGCCATTGGCCCCCATGAATGGGATCAGTGGTCTTGTAAAAGAGGCCCAAGGCAGCTCGTATGCCCCTTCGCCATGTGAGGGTGCAGAAACAAGCAGCCATCTATGAAGCAGAAAGCAAGACCTGACCAGGCAACAGACCTGCTGCACCTTGGTCTTGGACTTCCCAGCCTCTAGAGCTGTAGGAATAAGTTTCTGTTGTCTATAAGCTACCCATTCTATAGCATTTTGGTACAGCAGCCCGGATGGACTGAGGCAGTGTGATCACGCAGTATTTGTCTTTCTACATCTGGCTTGTTTCACTTTGCGCAGTGTCCATTGGGTTTATCCATGTGGCTGAAAATGGACAGATTCCTTTCTTTTCTAAGGCTGACTAATATTCCATTATTTGTGTATGCCGTATATTCTCTATCTGTTCTCTGCCAGCAGACATTTAGATTTTTTACATATCTTGAGTGTTTTAACAATGCTGCAGTGAACGTGGGAGTGCGGATACCTCTTCGAGATCCTGATTTCACTTCTTTCCATGTATGTCCAGAACTGAGACTGCTGGATTGCTTATTATTTTTATTTTTATTTTTTTGAGGCCCCTTCATACTGTTTTCTGGAATGGCTGTATCAATTCTCATTCCCACCAATTGTGTGTGAGTGTTCCCTTTTCTCCACATCTTCACCAGCACTTATCTTTTTTTCTTTTAATAGTGTGGCCATTTGGATGTAGCTTTAAATATTCCCAATAACGGATCATGTTTTTCCTTCTCTGCTAAGTGAAGAATAGTCAGGGCTTGCAATGAGTGAAATTTCTGGTGATGGAGCTGTTTGCTCTGGAGCTAATTTCTGAGACTGTCCAGGCAACCCAGCAGCCTCCACCCTAAGCCCCTGGCTTTTCATCCCTGCAGTGAGAGGTTTAGGCTGAGCACAATAACAACCATACAACTGGAGCGTCCTACTGGAGCAAGTCACTTAGAATCACAGAAAGAGCATTATAAGGGCCATGGTGGAAATTAAAAATGTCTTTTTCCTCACTTTATAAACTCATGTGGGCAACTCTCCTTTAGAGAAAGCCCATTTCAGTGTGGAAAATCAGAGTCTTGTATGAACCAGACTTGCACCAGTGCCATGATGTTTTTGTGTTCAAAAGTTTATTTCCTTCAACACAGATTTGTCATCAAGAGGTATTACAGTTTCTGACTGCCCCTGACTCCATGTGGCCTTAGCTTGAGTGGCCTCCTCTGTCCCAGCATGTGAATACTGTAAGGCAGGTGAGATGGGATGGGATTGGTGCCCCAGTGTACTTCAGGCTTGCTAGTGAGAGGCTCTGTGCTGGAACCAAAGATACATTGGGCTTTTAAGAAGTGTGCAAAATTATTATAATTAGATCACAACCTTTTTCTCCAGGTTTTGAGTTATTGATTTACCTAACCTTAGCATGTGATCAGAATGACATCCCCCTTTGCTTGTGCCAATTAATTTAAAGTATCGATGATAAAAATACTCAGTTCTGAAATGATTCTACATACTGAAAGCAGGTGTTCCAGAGCCTCCTCCTTGGAGGCTGCTCAAGGTCAGGAGCCGGTGCACTCTGTGAGGCCGTCTTTGTCCCAGGAGTGTGCTCAGACCACATGCAGAAGTTACTCTCAGAACAGCTCTCCACTAGTGGCTGAGCAGATAAACAACCTGGTTCTGTGTCCCCCCAAGTGCCCCACTCAGATCTAGCATCAATAGGCTTATTTATGTTAGAAAGAATTAAGATTCACAGCAAGAATAACCTTGCCATTTAAGGCTTTCTTCTTTGTAAAATTTTCATTTTTGCCACTCTTACTATACACGGTATTTTTTGAATTAAGAAAAACTATTCCTCATCACAAATATAATCTATATTCATCATAAAAAAATCAGAAACCAGACAGGGATTAAGAATAAGAGCTATATGACAATGACATTACAGCTAGAAATAACTACCCTGGAGTATTGGTGTTTATGTCTCTGTTCCTTTCCTTTGCATGGTACTTTTTATTTTTTAACCAGTATTTCCCATCTTACAGGTTCTTCACTGTGGACTTGACAATTCCTTTCATGGAGAGTTCAGGTCTGGTCCCTGAAGGAATGCTGAGTCTGCCTTGACCAATAGCAAGTGGTAGAAGTGATGCTGTGTAGCTTCTGAGGTGAGATCATAAGAAGGCCCTATATTTTCATCTTTATTTTTTAACATTTATTAGAGAAGCCCAGCTGCCATGCTGTGAGGAAGCTCAGGTTAGCCTGAACAGACAGACCGCATGGTTAGCTGTGTTGGCTGGCGGCTCCAGCTAACCTCAACCTGCAGACACTGGGATACCTCTGTGTTGTTCTTGCTGCCAGCTGTCAAGACACCTCAGCTTTTCAGTTTTTTAAGCTAATCTGCTTGATACTGTAGAACAGAGAAAAGCTATTAATTGCTGTGTCTTGACTCAGCAAATTCCTGACCCATAGAATCTATGAGCATAAGAAAATGTTTGTTTTATGCCAGTATCTCCTGGGTGCTCTGCTATGTAGCAGTGACAACTTGAACACTATTCCTCATCAATCCCCTTCTAGTCTCCAGTCTGTATTCTGACCTGATTGGCTGAGGTCCTTGCTGCCAACAACCTTATTTGGCTGAGCCTTTTGAGCTAAATCGAGTCATGGGTCTTTATCAGCCTATACACAGATGCTTTGGGTCATGTGACTACCTTTGACCTCACCAATGGATGGCTGTATACAAGTTATAGTTTTAGCAAGGACCTGTGGATAGGGAAATTTCAGCTTGACAGGAGCATGTACAGACACACACCCTCATGCATAGGTATTTATGAATAAAAATATAATTTTAAAATATACCAAAGCATAAAATAAATTATTTCCCATATATAGAGCAATAGGCAAAGACCATACTATTGTAATTTGAAAATGTGTTCTTTTTTTTTTTTTTTTTTGCAGTTTTTGGTCAGGGCTGGGTTTGAACCCACCACCTCCGGCTTATGGGACTGGCGCCCTACTCACTGAGCCACAGGTGCCGCCTTGAAAATGTATTCTGTCTAACATAAAAACCCCAAACATGATATCACAAACCTCTTCTGTTTGGTACAGCTCCTATTGCAGGTTGAAAACATAATAAGCTATTCTCGTGTAGTTGGTATTTTCCATCTTCACAAAATCCAGGGAAGGCTTGAGTAACTAACCTACAATTTGTCCTTCACTGGGTTATGAATTTACGTACTTGTGTTAATTTAAAACCTTTTTTTGGTATGGCGGCAAGGGTATGTTGCAAAATCAAAGAAAATGGGAAGACTCACCAAATCATGGAGGCTTTCCCCCCCTTTATCTTGGTACTTTTTATAACTTCCCAGCTCGAGATTTTCTTATTTAAATTCCCTTAGAGTAATGTTATACTATGAAAGAGAACATCCACTTCTCCTGCCCTGGAGGTGGTGTCTATCCCCAGCTCCAGCACCTCCCTGGCTTTGGGGTCTCGGTGCTTTCTACATCACCTGGGCTCTCTTTCCTGGAGCCCACGTGTGAGTGTGGGGGGTGAGCCTGGTTGCCTGACTACAGCTGGACTTTCCTAACTCCAGCCTCTTCCCTGCAGTTAGTCAGTCATAACAAGGACCTGTGTCCAGACTTGGGAACACACTGGCTTTTCCAACCGCAATCTGAAACGATGCAGTGGAGACAAGGTGGTGGGAAAAGTGAGTTAACGTACCTCCCGCCTCTGAAGAGGAAGGCTCCACACTGAACGGGATTCAGAGCAGAATGAATTGGGCGTCTTCATCCAAGTAAATACTGGACATTTATCCACAACACGAAACCACCATACAATTCAAAACACTGGCAGGCAGTGGTGAGGGAGAGACGCAGGAGGGGCCTCCAAGCCAGGGATGAGGTGGCACAGGCACAGCTGTGCGAGGACACTTCTCTGGTATGAGACTTGGCACTCGCCAGCGCTCCTGGTCTTGTTTTTAGGAGTACCGCGTTTCCAAAAACAAAACCCGAATCAGAGGCCACGCTGGATCTCGTCTGGCCAGCTAAGATCGGCTCATTAATCACTGACAAGCCCCATGACTTAGCTGAGGGGTTAGGGCAGGCTCTGCACTAGCTGAACTTCTCCCTTGCCCCTAAAAAGTGACACATTAATTTTTGCTACTGACTTTGTGTTTCAAAACTCTTCGGGGACTGGAAAACCCAGCAGGCAAATCTCAGGCCCTAGAAAGAGGTTAAACTGAATTGCAAATAAAAGGCTTAGAAAGTCCTTAAAATCACAGCTTTGGCAAGCATCTCCAATAGGAAAAATTAACTTTGTTTTCTCTTCTGAGTTAACAGATTTGGGAAAAACTGAAGCCTTTTTTGTTGGACAGATCCCATGCTACCATTTTCATAGGCAAGCTGCCTTCAGGGGTTGAAAACCTGCTGCTTTTTGGATCCTCCCAGTGGCTTTAGCTTGATCCAGACAACCAGGTCTCCAGGACTTGTGCCTCTTTGTATTTGAAAGTGGCACTGCTCTGAGAGAGGGTGTCAGTCCCCTGCACACTGGAGATGGCTCAGCCAGCATCCATTTAAATACACATGTCCAGAAACATCTACTGGGCACACACCTAGCGCTAGACACCGAGACAGGAAAGACGCAGACTCCGACTTTTCAGATCTGCTAGAAGAAAACCTTTAGACAAAATAAATATAACAAAGCAATTGAGCAAAGAACAATTGGAGAGTCAGGCAGCTCCTGGAGCCAGAATAGGTTGAGAGCAGCTCCCAGGCTGCCACAGGGCTGGGTAACATACACGGACAGAAAAAGAAAGTGAGTGCAGTGCGCACTGTGTGGGTGAAGGGCACTTGCAGGTAGAACTGTGACTTACTCTATGCAAAACAAAGTATGTAAACAAAACACGTGCATCCCTAACATTCTGAAATAAAACAAGGAAGGTGATGTGCAGAAAGCAGAAGCGAGGCTCAAGGCGGCTGGGTTGGCGGCTGCTGGGTGAGGGAGGGACTTACCTGAGTATGGCTTGGACAGTTGGCTGCTTGGGATTGACTGACACTTGTCTACATGTGACCAGAGTGGGTGACAGTTCACTATGTATGGAGAAACTTTTAGGCTGAACTGAAAGTAGGTAAGGAGGAAACTGTAAGCTAAATTTAATTCAATGGCACAGACAGTGGAGAGGGAAGCAGTGCTGGGAGTGGTGTGTGAGCATGGTGGGAAGGGACACGGAATTCTCTGAAGTCAAAAGGAAGAAGCCTAGAAAGGGGGCTTGAATAAAAGGTGGCCTTTGAGTCGAGCCTCTAAGGAGATTTTTGAACAGGTGTGAGCAGGGTGGGTGAGGACGTGGGCACTGCCAGCAGGGGAACAGGACACCCAAGTTAAAGTCGGACGCTCTGTGGGGCTCTGAGAGTGGGTGGTGGCTTGGCAGACAGTGTGGAGGCAATGGGTCAGAGAGGAAACTGAGGCTGAATCATGGAAGTCTCCTCAGAATACAGGCACTAGGGGGGCCTTCGTAGACTTGGGGTGGCAGACTGACATGGTGACACTGCTGCTTAAAAACCAGCATGCTGGTGGTGTTGAGGCAGACAGGATGGCAGAGGCAGAGTCCAGCTAGTGGTGCAGCTGCGGGCCTGAGCCAGGCTGCCAGCCTGGAAAGAGCAGAACGAGGATGATGGTGAAGTGGAGAATGTTTCCAAGGATTTTTGCATGAATAATTTTATTTCTAAGTATGAGACTGTAGAATTATAAATCCGACAGTCAAAGAAATTCCAGGCAACATCTGTAGGTAGGAATGAAAGTAAAAGAACTTCCATGCATGGTAAAAACTCTAAAACAAAATGAACTAATCTTTGTGTCCTTTCTTTTCTCCTGGTGTTCTATACCTGTAAGTTAGAAATATTCTCGAGTTTTACGTTTTGTCTGATAAATATTTAACACAACGTGTTTGCCCATGGCTACAAATTGTTAGTCACCCCAAATGGTTAACTAAAAAGTATATAACTGGATCATTTTGTTTTACTGCTCCTGACATCATACCCTGTGCACCAAGAACAAGCCACCACACCCGGCAAGTCCCATGTCCAATTTATGCCCCCAAACATTCTGCAATGTTCCTAAGAAAAAAAGCCTGCCAGCCCTCTTTCCTGATGGCCTACTCTTGGCTCTCTCCCTCCCACAGTGAGCTCTTTTTCTCCTTCACAAAGATTTTCTCTGGCCCCTGCACCTGAGGGGTTTATGGTTCCATTTGTCTCATCACCCAACTGTGAGACCTTCCTAGGCGGGGCCCACCGCGTCATCTTCATCCATATGCCTTGGCAGCTGAGATTGAAGAAGGGAGCTTCTGGGCTGGAGGGTACGCCAGGAACTGACTCTCCCAGGACTAAAGCCTCCACATCAGCTTTCAGATGTTCAGGGCTCTGCTTAGGTCTAGGGCTGGGCCCCCCTTCAAGGGGTCACTTCTGTTTTGATGCCTCCAGCCTGGCTGGGTCACTCTTGATCTGGGTTGGAGCTCCCCGTGTCTTTGAGTTCAGAGACAGTCCTTGAATGGAGCCTTGGAGGGAGAAAGAAGGAACTCCTTTTTATCCTTTCCAGCTTCATTTGTGGTGTGCCTCTCAGTCAGAGAGCCCTACTCGGGGTCGTGGGAGGGCTGCATGGGCCTGTAGGTGTCCTGAAACTGAAGGAGAAATTTAGGTCTTTGTGAACATGCTTCTTATTCTCAGGGGACAGCTGGGATCACATTTCACTGTGGTCTGTGACACAAAGAAAAAGAAGAAAGATGGGTCATTTAGTGGAAATGGAGGTCAGGAAAAATACAGACCCGGTTAAGTCAAACCAGTCGGTGTAAAAACCTAGGTACTAGTATGAAGTCCCCGGTCGTATCCCTTCGGCTCACCGTGAAGACCGGTGCAGAGCGGTTCCCCAATGCCCACTTCGTGCTCCCTCTGAGGACCGTGTGCAGAGCGGTTCCCCTCTTCCCGCTCACTCTGATGACCGTGTGCAGAGCGGTTCCCCTCTTCCCTCTCACTCTGAGGACCGTGTGCAGAGCGGTTCCCCTCTTCCCGCTCATCCTGAGGACCGTGTGCAGAGCGGTTCCCCTCTTCCTGCTCATCCTGAGGACCGTGTGCAGAGTGGTTCCCCTCTTCCCTCTCACTCTGAGGACCGTGTGCAGAGCGGTTCCCCTCTTCCCGCTCATCCTGAGGACCGTGTGCAGAGTGGTTCCCCTCTTCCCTCTCACTC
>CAUYRH010051121.1:0-24436 GCA_963574655.1 Perodicticus potto | reverse complement strand
ACTTGAAATCTCTCCCTCTACCAGGAGCTTTGGTGTTTTCTGTATTCTTTTCTGTAAATCAATTCTGTCTTACCACGGAGGGGTGGGTGGGGGGAAATAATGTAATGAAGAATAATAAAATACATATATTTAAAAAAAAATTTTTTTTTCAGTGGTCCTCAATGACAGATAAAACCTAAACTCTTTCAGGCCATTTATGACCTGAACTTGCTGGCTCTCTTCACCCCTGCCATAAATATCCTAAACTAAGCCACCCCAAACTACTAGTGTTTCCTAGGAAATGCCCTAATCTCCCATAGATCTTGTCCAGTGGGCTGCTGCAAGGTGCTTGCCTCCTCCTCCAAGCTCTGCCTGCTCATACCTACTCTCCATCACCCACCATAAGTCTCAGCCTGATCACGAGATGAAAATGAGTCCTTTTCTTAGCCCTTGTACTAATGCCAGATACACCAAGTTCATGATGCAATTTATATGATTCTCGGCAGTGTTAATGAAGCTAAATGAAGTGTTGCCTTATAAACCTGACACCTGACTCATTGGCAGTTTCAGCACAAACTTTGGTAATGGCCAATGGCAAAGTTGAGCAGGGGATAAACATGGGCTCTGAAGCCAGAGGAGCCTGGATTTGAATCCTCGTTTTCCTAGGCTGTCTTTGGGCAAGTCACCCACATTCTCTGGACCCTGGTCTCTTGAGAATAATACCTTCTACAATGTCAGGGACTTAGGTATTTGTTGTTTGAATAAATCATGAAGCACATACGGGCAGGACCTCTGTAAAATGTAAAATTTCCATTCAAAGGCTGTTACTTAAAAAAAAATTACAAGTTATCATAGCAGTAGTTGGATTCAGGAGAACAATTGGAGATTTGTGCAAGGTATCAGCTTGGGCATCTGAATAGAAACCTGATTCTGAAGCCCAATTTCAGGAGGGCTTATATTTGCATAATGAAGAGTTCCAATTCTGATCGAAAATGTTCCAGGGCTGTCAGGGGAAATTCTACTAAATTACAAATCTGCCAGCTCCTGGTTTATCAACCTTTAACTCTGGCAATATTTAGCAGCAGCCTGTCTGGGCTCAATTTTCTAGTCTTTGATTAAATGTTAGAAACTGACCATCTCATTGTGTCTAAACCTCCACACTACCTCCCAGATGACTGGGGGGCTCTTCTCTGCTCCCTTCAACCCTCCCCTTCTTTCTCTATGCCAGCTTTAATCGCTTAGATACTTATTATTCGGAAGTTTGATTTTAGGCCATCACTTGCTTTTGGGAAGGGGTACAGGAAATGTCAAGTCTCAGTGGATATTATTTCTTGGGTGAAATTATAACCTTGAGTCCCCCCCCCGCCCCCCTGTAACATACCTATACAGAAATAGCCCAGCCTGATCGTTTCCTTTTGATGTTTAATTGGATGTCGGGGCTGTGCGTTCTGGGCTGAGAAGCTAATGCTTCTCAGAGAGGGAACAATTCCGGTTACACAAATGAGACTTGTAACAGGGGAGAATGCTCAACGCTGAATCTAATTTTCTCTCCCATCCATGAACATAAGACAATTTCTCTGGCATTAAGGCATCTCACTCAGTCTTTCTGTCATTAATAAGAATTAAATTCTGTTCCCTCAAATTTAAATGTAATTATATTTTGCCTTGTAAATAAAATTGAATTCAGCACTAATGCAACTGCTATGTTTAGGAAGCTTTAATTTTTTTTTTTTAATCCCGTTGCTACTTTTGGCTTTTTAAAAAGCACTGGATATATTTTACTGTCAATTGTGACTTAATTTGATAACAGCTTTCCAGCTTCATATTCATCCACCAGTTGTTATTGTTATTGTTTATGCCTTGCGATTTTCTTTCCTTTTTGGCAGGAAAGGAGAGTACAGAGAGGAAATGGAAGCTCAGAGGATCAGAGTTTGAACTCTGAAGGGTCCCCCTAAATTAAGGTAGAACGTAGGCCCGGTTAAGTTGAGAGACTTAAAGAGTGAGCCCTGATATGGAGTCTGAAAGGGAAAAAAAAAAAAGATTTTTGGTAAGGCATTCAGTGGGCGCCAGGACCTGGACCCTGCCTACTTTCTGGTCCTACATCCTATCACCCACCCCTGGGGCGCCCATGCACCCACCCCCAGTCAGGCCCAGGTGGGAGTCTCCAACACCTCAGCTGGCGCACACGCTGTTCCTTCGCCTGCACTGCTCTCCCTCCTTGGCCACCAGGGGGCGTCCCTTCAGTCCCCAGTTCATGGTCTGGCTCACAAGTTTCCTTAGTGAGGATCGTCCCTGGTTCCTTTCCCATTTCTCTACTGGCCAAGAGCACTGCACCTACCCTGGTGCCTCTGTCAGAGCCCTGGTCAGAGGCCTGGTCAGAGCCCTGTCAGAGCCCTGGCCATGCTGCATAATGAAATATCTCACTTCCTGAACAGGCCGAGGGGATGCCTGATCCTTGGTGCCTAGAACCGTGCCCAGCACACAGGAGAGGCCAGCAAGGCTCAGTGAATGAATGAAAGGAATGTGTGTGCCTGTTGGCATGGGTCCAGAGCTCCTGGAATGGACATTGGAAGCTGAGTATCCTGAGGGGAGGCTGATGCTAACGCCCTTGTGCGATGGACTACCAACCCAGCTATTTGGATATAGATGCGTCAGCACATTTATGTAGAATCACTGACCAGTACTGGGGGTGCGGGACGAGGATGGTAGAGAGCCTCTGAGAGAGAAAGCAAGCTGTGTGAGGTTGCAGAGACTCGCTTCAGGTCTTTGGGCACCGCAGCTTCACCATAGAGATGTCCTCAGACTTACATTTGTCAGCGTCAAAGACCCATTTGGCCAATTGAGATCTAATCATGCATTCTAAAAACACATTAACACTTCATTTATTGAGTGCTTACTGAATGCCAGCCTCCACGCTAGGCATATTGTACAATATATTAAAGCTAGTTTGGAAAATAACCCTGCAAGGCAGGTATATTAGCCATAGTCTGGAAAGCAGAGTCTTGAAAATCTACTTCAAATCCCAAGCAATTCTTACTGACTTCACATGCTACTGCCAAACCCATGCTACTGAATCTCTAAAATATCTCCACCTGTTATTCCATGAAACTCAATTGCAATGAAATGATAAGAATCATAAATCAGCAGCATGAGCATTTAATAGGCAGAATCTCTGCCATGTCCTGCTTCTGTAAGCCTGTAGCCCTGAGGAATAAAATATAGTGAGTGGGATCTCTCAAATGAAAGTCATTTACACTAGACAAGACTGGAGTGAACTTACAGAGCAATGGACATAAGGAAGGAATTTACAGAGCTGAGGACAGAGACCACAGGGTGGGGTGGGGGGAAGATCTCAAGGAGAACCAAGGTGGGGCAAATGATGTGTCTAATGGGCGGCCTTTGAAAGGGTACCCTGGAAAATTTCACACAACCTGAAATCTTCAGAAGTCACTGGGCTCTGAAAGAAGGGTAGACTTTCCTAATTCCAAGGACCGTCTCAAAGAGGTTAAATGCTTTCCCTTGTCTGAGACAGCTCTGAGCCAAGAGGATGAAAAGCCAACCAAAGTGAGGTTGAGGGTGGGGGAGTCATTCTCTCAGCACCACTGCTGAGTGTACTCACCTGGTGCAAATGCTGGTGGGGCGTGGAGCCCAGGAGGGCTGCTCCCTGGGGAGGGCTTCAAGGGGGTGAACTGAGGGGAGTCTTGTTCAGGAGGGTCTGGCTGGCTGGTAATGCACATGAAACTAACATGAGCTACATCTGGAAAGTGACAGAGAAGGAGCCTAGAGATTTGTGGGGGGGTGGGTAGGAGGGAAGGGGCCTGTGGGCAGGCAGGGGGAGGGGAGTCGTGAGAGAAGGGATTGGCTCTCTGTCTGGTCATGTGCTGGGACCCTCTTGCCTGAGCTTTCTGCTGCAGCCCTCCTTCCCCTGTGTTCCCAGTGGGCTCTCTCCTCTCTCTTTTTGCATGTTGACCATTTACTGGCTAAGTCATCCATGTACTAATCCCTGAGAACCTAAGGCATGTCTGGCCCTATGCTAGGGATACTGATAGCTGCTGACCTCATGGAGTCCACAGCTTGGTTAGGGAAAGACGTGATCACAATACATTCCTCAATATACCTTAGGGCTTAGGAGAGACTTGGAGCCAGATGTGGCTTGAGTCTGGATTCTGCCACTTACTAACAGGATTGGGGAGGAGAAGGAAGATGCTGGCATGTAATTTAATTTTTCTGAGCTGCAGTTTTCTCATCTGGAAAATGGTAATAGCAATACAACTTTTTTAACCCTCCCTTTTCAGTTAAGGGTTTGTAGGGTAATAAGCTGTGAAGCACTTAGATTAGTGCCTAGGATGTGGTAAACACTAAGAGGTGAGTGGCTCTTTAATACTCCATCCTGTGGCTTGTCAAGAAGAAAGACAAGACTGTTGACAAGGACACCTCTTTGGATGGAAAGGGGCTTGAGGCAAGAGCTGAGGCCTTGGGCACAGGAGGCCTGGATTTAATTTAAACTCTGCCACCAGTAAGCTGAATCAGTTTGGGCTGGTCATTTTTCCCTCTCCATCTCTTTTCTATCTGTAAACACCAGCAGCAGCCATCACCTCCCCGCATCACTGTCACCATCACTGTCACCACCATGCCAAATGATTCAGGAAGTGAAGTCGCTGGGCCCTGAGATGAGAGGGCTGAACCGTTTTGGGGGTTGCGGGGTGGGGCATATGACCTGCGCTCTCTTTTGTTCCAACAGTGATCCTGTGTGCTTTATCAGGAAGGAGGACCACATGAACAAGCCTGGATTTAAGGAGGAATTTCTGAGATGAGACTGGAAGCCAAGTTGCTGGGAAGCCAGGGAACTGAGTAAACACTTGTATAAAATCTGACTTCACTGTTTCCACAAACCTAACCAAAGTGCTGTGGAACTTGTCAACTCACATTTCATTACAGGGCTGGTTGTTGAGTGTAGGGCACGTTGATTTAAGCTGCTTTCATTAAATCCTGTTTTGGTGCCAAACAGCCAGACACTCATCTCAGGGAATTGACAGTCCTCCTTCCTAGGACTCAGCAGGGAGCGGGGACCCATCTCTGCCAACCCAAGAGCCCACAATCAACACTGATGGAGCAAGGATCATTTATGCTGTGTCTGCTGGCCTGCAGCCCCTGACAGGAGGTCTGGGCAGTATCTGTGCCAGCCCTGCCATGCCAGGAAGCAAGAAGCATAAATAACATGATTAGAGCTATTGCTTGTCCAGGGCACAAGTTGTGCCAGATATTTTGAGCCCATTTTGCCTATATTTTCTCACCTAATCCTCACAATGATTGCATAAGGTAATTTTACCTAAGAGGAAACTAGGAGTTCGAGAGGTTAAGCCACTTGCCAACGCCATTCGACCTGTAGGGAGCAAGTGTCCCCCTGAAAAGCCCAGTGTCTACTCCACTGCCCTGTAGCCAACTCCAAAACATAAAGACAGCCTCTCGGCTCTTGTGGATGCACGCAGGGAGGCATGTCTGGCTTAGCTTCGCTGCAAAAACTCAATAGTTTTAAAACAGCTTCCCCTCAGCGAAAATGCCCTTGGGAGGGAGGTGGTAGAAAGACATAAAGTGCACTGTTCTATATGCATACAAAATGATATGACTTAAGGACCACATAACCCACTGAGGGAGGTACTATGATCATCTCCCTTTTTCAGGTGAGGAAACTGAAGTCAAGAACAGTGAAGTTTCTTGCCAAGGTCAGCATGTGGCAGAACTAGGACTGAACCCAAGCAGGTAAAGTCTACACAGCAGGGAATTAAGAGAGGGACTTTCTTTCATTCTCTTTCAAATGGGCTTCCTGAGAGGAAGAGACTGTAGAGCAGAAACAGTGGCCTGTCCGGTCTGTCCGAGCACAGGCAGATTCCCCCATCATCTGCAAGCCTCACTTAGGCATTGCAACCCCCAGCCTCTTCCAAGGGGGTAACACCATCCCTGCACTCCCCGGCCCACAGGGTACTGCTACGCAGGGTGTGTATGTGTGTGTGTGTGTGTGTGTGTGTGACATCTTTGTATGCTATGAGGCACTCAAGAAACACAGACTGTTACTACTATGGCAAACGAGACGGCAACTTTGAAGCTGTCTTTTAAACTCCTGGCCTTGTGGCAATCATGATCATTTTAGTCAGTTACAGGGTAGAGACTGAAAAACTGTAATCTGATTTCTCTTGCCTCTTAGTATCAAATGTCTTTGTTAATATCCAGCGCTCTCACCAATGGGTGTTTCAGTCTTTTTTTTGTAGCGACAAAGTCTCACTTTATCACCCTCGGTAGAGTGCCGTGTCGTCACACAGCTCACAGCAACCTCCAGCTCCTGGGCTTAGGCGATTCTCTTGCCTCAGTCTCCTGGGTAGCTGGGACTACAGGCGACCGCCACAACGCCCGGCTATTTTTCTGTTTTGCAGTTCAGCCGAGGCCGGGTTTGAACCTGCCACCTTCGGTATATGGGGCCGGTGCCCTACGCCATGAGCCACAGGCGCTGCTCCAAGGGTTTTTCAGTCATAATCATGACAACAGCTAACATGCATCGAGCCCACATCATGGGTCAAGCAGCATGCTAAACTCTCTTTTGTCTTACTTAAATAATTCTTACAGTAACTCTAGAAAGTAAGTATTACCATTATCTTCATTTTATAGCTTCAAAAAGTGAGGTAACTTGCCCCAAATTATAAAAGCAAGTAGCAGGGCTCAGGGCTTTCTTCACCACATGGATCTTCTTTGCATCCATACATGAGGCCTTCCACATACATGTTTCATACCAGTTACAGGGAGGGGCGTGCCCAGGACTGATGAAGGTGAGATCTCACAATTCTACTCAAAGTCCTTTTTGATGGTTCTGTCATCTCCTTTTACAGGGCCAACTAGAGAATACTTAGTAATCTCACCCAAAGTTATCCCTGCCTCCTCAGAGGCTGTGGAGCTTCATCAGGGATTAACAGAGCAAGACACAGTTATACACCTCTCATAAATTTGCTTTGCAGCCACATAATGAACAATGCAAGGCAGCCTAGCTTTAAGAGGACCATTTATTATACTGCAATAAACAGAGCTATATAAAAAGAATTATTCCTGAGACCCTGCACATCTGTGCTCACAATCATGTCTTTACGTGAGCTTTGCAAACAAGGATAAAAGTCCAATTTAGACAGCATATTGAACATCAATTCTCTATTCAACAGGGAAGGGTAATTCAAAGTATTCTAAAGGCATGAATACTGCCTGAATCTCATTTTGCCAAAGAGCCCAACCATCTTGCCTGATCACAACCAGAACTGTGAACGTACAACATAATGAGATAATCTGAGCTTCACTTTGTTTAAATAATGTGAAATGGTGAAGAAAATGATTAGAGAAAAAAATATATAGTTGAAGATGCTATCACTTTTTAGCTGTTTGTCCCTAGGCAAGATTAAAGTTTTTCCTGAGCCTTAGCTGGGCTTACCTACCTTAATTTGTTTGTTTGTTGCCTCCCTCGCTGCTCCTAGAATGCAAGCTCTATAGGTAGGGATTTCCTGGTCTCTTCATCCCCTTCCCTGGAAGAGCGCCTTGTATGCCGCAGGTACTCAGTAAGTATTCACTGACTAAAGCATTATGTAAGTTGGCTAAACAGATGATGGAAACGTCTCAAAGGGTTTTTGTGTGTATTAAATGAAATATTAGCGGTGAACATACCTACTAAATACCAGTACTATGCCGGGTTGTAACCTATGTTCCAACTTAAACCTCACTTTGAGAGGGACCATACATCACAAACCATTTACAAACAGAAAGGTGCCAACCTGAGTATAAACCCTGAGGTGAACCAAATACAACAGTCAAGAACAACTTCAATCATGTGTTCCTTCATTCATTCACCACCGATTATTGAGTTGCTGCTGTTAGTTAGGCCCATGCTGAGTCCTGGATCTGCAGAGACGAGTAAGACATTTGCTACCTTCATGGAGCTTACAGTCTAGCAGAGCTTTTGGCCAGCAAGCCAGGTAGGGGCCAGATCCCAGAGAACCTTGAACTGAGACTTCATTCTGAGGAACGTGAGATGGGAGGGTTAGATAGCTGGGGCTGTATCCTGCAAAGCCTCACCCCAGCAGAGCTCACCTAGGAACACTTTACCCATGGCCTGGGGACAACCATATTAACATGAGAGATTTCAGTGAAAAAGATCTATAATTATAAGGAACATTGTCCAAGGGCACTGTTTTAGATCTCAAGACTGTCACTAAGGAGGAAATGATGTGCAGACGTAAGTTTTAAATCCTCTATGCATCAAAGAGTAGAGGCATTGTAGGCTAGAGTTCAAGGAAAGAAGAAAAGCATTCATGGGGAATGCACTGCTGTGTGACTGCGAACATTGAGCCCTGATGAGGGCCGAATGGTTAACATGTTGTAGTGGAAACACCCTCCCTCCACCCACACATGTCCCTCCTTCCCCCACCTCCTTCCTAGCTCCCTTTATCTGCCCTTCCTCTCCCCATATTTACCGATAGAACAGTCATGTCCAGTCCAGCTTGGGTCACAGCTGCAAAGCCCAGTGTCCGGAAGGAAGGTTCCATGGCCTGAACATTGGTCTAAGCATGTGGCCCTGGGGGTCTCGCAGTTGGTGCCTCCCCATCCCACAGAGCAGTGGCACTCGCCTCTCACACAGACACCGCGACCTGAACAGGTGGGGTCCATGCAGTCCACTATGACATGGAGGAAGGAAAACATAGGTGAGCACCCGACCAGCAAAGGTTGAGTCATCTTTAAGTAAACTACTAAACCTTGTAGAAGAGAGGCGTCACACATTCTGGTAGAAGGACACAGAGGACACTTAGTGAGATGAAGAGCAGTATTTTAGCAAATGGCAGGCCGGGGTTCCCAACTCTACCCAGTGATGGTTTACCTCCCTAAGTCTCAGTTCCCTTGCCCATAAAACATGGATACAAATTCCTCCCTCTTGTTTTGTGGTATGGACTGAGTAAGAAATCCATCCCAGGTTGTTTATTTTTGTTGTTGTTGTGATTGCCAATTCAGTCTTCTTCATAAAATCATTCCCCAGGCCAACATCATCAAGAGTTTTCCCATGCTTTCTTCTAGGATTTTTATCATTTCATGTCTTCGATTTAAATGTTTTATCCATCTTGAGTCAATTTTTGTAAGGACACAACAATTATAGCAAATAGATAACCTTTAGAATGGGAAAAGATATTTACATGTTACAAATCTGACAAAATGTTGATAACTAGAATCTACAAAGAACTCAAATTAATTAACAAAAAAGAGCAAACAAACTCATATATCTTTGGGCAAGAGACATCATGGATCAGTGGTTCTCAACCTTCCTAATGCCGTGGCCCTTTAATATACTTCCTGTGGGTCACGACCGCTGTCATAGAACGTTCTCTGAAGAAGACAGATGAATGGCTAACAAACATATAAAAAAAATACACCTCATCCCCAATCATCAGGGAATACAAATCAAAACCATTGGGAGATATCATCTAACCCCAGTGAGAATAGCCCCCATCACAAAGTCCCAAAGCTGCAGGTGCTGGCTTGGATGTGGAAAGAAGGGAATACTTTTACACTATTGGTAGGACCGTAAACTAATATAGCCTCTTTGGAAAAAAGTATGGAGAATCCTCAAAGAACTCAAAATAGACCTTCCATTTGATCCCACCATCCCATTATGAGGCATGTACCCAGAAGAAAGAGAAATCAATTTATCATGAGGACATTTGCACTAGATTATTTATTGCAGCTCAATATGCAATTACCAATATGTGGAAACAACCCATCAATCCATGAATGGATTAATAAACTGGCATATGTATTCCATGGAATACTATTCAGCCATAAAAAAGATGGAGACTTTACATCTTTTGCATTAACCTGGATGGAATTGAAACACATTCTTCTTAGTAAAGTATCACAAGAATGGAAAAGCAAGTGTGCAATGTACTCAATACTAATATAAAGCCAGTAGACAATCTAATACATGCCCACACAAGATAAAAACTCAATTTAATTCAGGTTAGAGGGGAGGGGGGAGGGAGTGGATTGGTGTGCCAATATAAGGGTATATGGGACACCTCCTGGGTGCAGGACATAATTGTAACAGGGGCCTTACCTAACAAATGCAAACATTGGAACCCAATCATTTGTACCCTTATGTTAATCTAAAATTAAAATAAAAAAGGAAATGTATCCCAAGCATCAGCATGGCACCAGTGCCTACTGTAATAGAGGACACGACTTTGTTTTCTCCACTTGTGTTTCGTCTACCTCCTGAAAGAGTGCCTGGCATACTGAAGGTGCTGAATAAATCTTTAGAGAACAACCTTTATTATCAATTCATAATGCAGGTTTATTTTATGTGAGCTTGAGACTGAAATAAAGCAATTCCTTAACTTAAATGAGAATTTATTTTGCAATTAGACTCCATTAGATTTCATCATCTTCCTTCAATTCTTGCGATTGATATGAACTTCCAAACTTCACTTTCCTGAGGGCAAACATTTCAATGACTATTCAAAATTACACGCCCTGACTCTGCACAGCTTCTCCAGAAGAGAAGAGTCCACTCACAGCCATGCAGATCCCGCAGGGCTCCTAGGACCCAAGGTCAAAGTGGTCTCCAGGGACCAGCCCAGAAAGAAAGTAAGGAGAACAGCATTGTGGGTTACCTGCTCTGTGCTTGCTCCGTATTAAGTGCTTTACATGCACTGTCAGATCCAGTTTTCTTAGTAACCCACTGAGGTGCAGATGAGGAAACAGAGGTTCGGAGAAATTGAATAAATTATACCAGATTATGCAGCTAAACGCTGCCAAAGAGGAATTGTTTTTCTCAATTTTTTGTGTGGTAAAATACACACAAAATTAACCACTTTAACCATTGTTAAGTGTGCACTTCAGATTTATTAATGATACTGATATTGTTGTGTAACCATCACCTCTGTTCATCTCTAGAACGCTTTTTTTTTTTTTGCAGTTTTTGGCCGGGGCTGGGTTTGAACCTACCACCTCCGGCATATGGGGCTGGTGCCCTACTCCTTTGAGCCACAGGCACCGCCCTAGAACTCTTTTTACCTTGCAAAACTGAAACACTGTGCCCATTAAACAATTCTGTATTTCCCTTTTCCTCTAGTCCCCTGGCAAACACCATTCTGCTTTCTGTCTCTAGGAATTTGGCTACTCTGGGTACCTCACAAGTGCAATCATACAGTATTTATTTTTTTGTAATGCCTCATTTAACTTAGCGTGGTCCTCAACGTTAACCCACATTGTGGCACATGCCAGAATTTCCTTCCTTATAAGGCTGAATAGTATTCCATCATATGTATCCTGCATTTTGTTTCTCCAGTCATCCCCTGATGGACACTTGTGTTGCCTTCACTTCACGGGCTACCGTGAATAATGGTGCTATGAACACGGGTGTTCAAATATCTCTTCAAGAACCTGCTTTCAAATAATTTGAGGAGATGACCAGAAACAGAATTGCTAGATCATATGGAAATTCTATTTTTATTTTTTGGAGCAACTGCCATACGATTTTCCATAATTCTACAATTTTACATTCCTGCCGGCAGTATACAAGGGTTCCAGTTACTCCACATCAGAGAGGAATTTGAAGACAGGTCAGTCTGATTCTAAGCCAATGACATTGCTACTCACAGCTGACTTTCTAAAACCAAAGCTTTAATTATGGGGCTACACAAAATTAACAGACACCTCTGCGTATCCTGAAAGCACTGCATAAAAAACGTAGGAGAGAGGTGGTGCCTGTGGCTCAAAGGAGTAGGGTGCCGGCCCCATATGCCGGAGGTGGTGGGTTCAAACCCAGCCCTGGCCAAAACTGTAGAAAGAAAAAAAAAAAAAAGGTAGGAGAGTATTGAGAATTAACTTAAGTAACTCCTGTTCATATGGCAAATGTAAAAGGCAGCAGAGAAAAGACAAAATTGGCAAAGAAGGTCGGTCTATGTTCTCAGTTTTTTGTTTTTTTTTTTTTGAGACAGAACCTCAAGCTGTCACCCTGGAGAGAATGCTATGGCATCACAGCTCACAGCAACCTCCAATTCCTGGGCTCAAGAGAGTCTCCTGCCTCTGCCTCCCAAGTAGCTGGGACTACAGGAGCCCACCACAATGCCCGCCCATTTTTTTTTTGGTTGCAGCCGTCATTATTGTTTGGTGGGCCCAGGCTGGATTCGAACCCGCCAGCTCAGGTGTACGTGGCTGGCACCTTAGCCTGTTGAGCCACAGGTGCTGAGCTGGGTCTATGTTCTCTACAAAAAGCTAAAAAGTTATTAGGTCTGTTGTTCTCTTTAGGGAGGTAGAGATTCTATCCATTTTGTAATTACAAGGGGAGAGTGGTGTCCTGGTGGGGTCCCAACACATAGCTGTTGGAGAAGGAGTATTGTAACACTGCAAGGGGCATATTCTTCCTTAAAGGAGCTTGTGACGAAGCCCTGTGCTGCAGAGGAAAGAACTTAGCATTTGGCCTCTGAGAACCCAAGTTCAAAGGTCAGAGGACGCAATGTGGCAAGCTGCTTCTATTACCACGGTCAAATTACATATGTGCTCTGAGCTTGCCATAAAGCAGAAATGGTAAAAATACCTACCTCTCAGGTTGCTATGAGACCAAATGACACTGAGGACTTGAAAGGATTGTGAATTATTGCAAACAAGATTTTTTCCCATCATATCAGGACATTCAGTAGCATGGGTTAGGCAAACTGGCCGGAGCTCATTTATAAATCTGACATCCTTTAAATTTATTTATTAATTATATTTTATAAACCAGTATATTTGAATTTTACATAAAAGAAAGGGAAACCCAGTTCTAGTATTTAAGAGTCATAGATGCAAAGTGCAGACTACAAATGGCAACATTTTAGGAACATTTATTTTGATAACCAGCTTATTAAGAAAACTATTTTGCTATTTAGATTTTTAAAGGAGTTCAACTTGACCTAAATGGCAAGTAAGAAGATCAGGAGTCCAAAGTGACTATTTGCTAAGAATGCAGTAGTAATTATAGTATCAGCAATAATTTAGTCCCTCTTTCATATACAAGATCTCACTTAATCTTAACAAGTAAATATAAGGTAGCTACTATTATTATCCTCATTTTACAGAAACTAAAGCACAGAGAGGCTAAACAACTTGCCCAAGATCACACAGCAGTTGAGTTTAAATTTGAATTATTTTTTCTTGGTATAGGCTTTTTGTTATTTCCTCTTGAATCTTACTGGTTCAAAAATACATGTAAGCATATACATAAACATATAAAGTGGTTTAAAAATAGAAACCATAACGAAATAAGAAAAGAAATAGGGAAATGTGGAAAATCAACAAAGCCAAATGAAGGGAAAGAATCTCTTCTTCTGAAGTCTCTGGACACCGTTTAAAAATAAAGCATGACCTATCAGAGTTGCTGGTAATTAAAAATAATAAAAACAATAATAGTGATAAATTCTCATGATCTGCCTCAGATCTCAGAACCTCAGAAGGCTTATCCTGGCCCATTAAGCTACTATGATAATTCCCTAGATCTAGAGAGCTTTCAAAATGGACAGGAAATAACTCAGCAATTCCTATCCCAAGGCCTACAAAAGTATTTCCTGTTCTGTGAGTACCTGGACCCCAGTTTTGGGTTGAAGCTGTCTCTAAGAATCCCAGGGCATCCTTGAGGTTGAACTTACAAATCTCTACCATTAGTGAGCAGGCCAAAGGGGTGCTAAGTTCAGCAAGAGGCCTTTGACGTAACAGTCCTGTTCTTCCTGAGATGTAACGAGTCTAATAGGGACCTGGGAACCAGCAAAGTGAATCACATGCTTTCAGCAGATGGTCCAGGCAGAGAACAAAAATCAGAAGGACCCGCTGAGAGGCTACCTGCAGGCAATTAATCTTTGCTTCTGCAGATCGATGGGGCAGAGTGAGTTGCAGCAGGAGGGAAGTTTTTTTTTTTTTGGAGACAGAGCCTCAAGCTGTCACCCTAGATAGAGCGCCGTGGCATCACAGCTCACAGCAACCTCCAATTCCTGGACTCAAGAGAGTCTCCTGCCTCCGCCTCCCAAGTAGCTGGGACTACAGGCACCCACCACAATGCCCGGCCTTTTTTTTGGTTGCAGCCATCATTGTTGTTTGGCAGGCCCAGGCTGGATTCGAACCCACCAGCTCAGGTGTACGTGGCTGGCACCTTAGCCCGTTGAGCCACAGGTGCCGAGCCTTTTTTTTTTTTGAGACAGTCTCAGTCTGTCACCCTGAGTAGAGTGCCGTGGTGTCATCATAGCTCACAGCAACCTCAAACTCTTGGGCTTAGCCCAAGATCCTCTTGCCTAAGCCTACTGAGTAGCTGGGACTATAGATACTCTCCGTGACATCTATTAGTTTTCTTCTATCTTTAGTGGAGTCAGGGCCTCACTGTTGCCCAGGCTGGTCTCAAACCCCTGAGCTTAGGCAATCTACCTGCCTCAGCCTCCCAGAGTGCTAGGATGACAGGTGTGAGCCACTGCACCTGGCCAGGAGGGAAGTTTTACAGATGCAGCTCCAGGGATCCTCAGCTGAACTGGCTGAGATGTCTCAGGGAGGACATCGTCCCTGCACTCTGCTGACCCACACCCAGGGCCCGTGTCTATGACACAGTGAGGCTCTGCTGACTCTGGATCTGCCCTCCCTTGCTGGGGCCTCTGGAGTGGCTGGCCCCCTAGGCTAGCAGTAACGTTGTCTTGTTTCCATCCCTCTGGGACAGCTTCCCCAGGGATCTGTGAGTAACCTGGAAAAAGCTGGCTGGCCTGGGTGAAGGTGCACAGTGCTGAAGGGGTCAGGCAGACTGGCCGAACTGGCCTGTGGAATCAGCCTAACTTAGTTTCTTCTAACCTGCCAAACAGTTACATTTTTCTCTTTGCAGAGCTTGCCATTCAAGCCACAATTTCTGTCAGAAGCACAGCCTATTAATAAAACAATAAGGCCTGCACAACTAGGCTGCAAACACAACCCTTTCTCCACAACGGTCCACACTTCAGTGACCGCACAAGCTATTAGACACTCTTCAATTCCAGAAACACAGGGTCTCACTTTTACTGCAAATCATCTAGGTTTGTTCTTTTCTGCTCCTCCCCCAACTCCCTCCAGGCATTCTACTGGCTCTGTTCAAGCTTTAAAAAATATGGGGTAATAAACTTCAGAAGAAGGAAGAGAGAGAAAAAAGTAAGCTTGTTAGCCGATGTTTTATAAACACAGTGAAACCTGTTAGCACAGAGCTGAGGGAGAAACCCCACTTTACACACAAGGACCAGGCAATGACACTTCACCAGAGGAACAGAAATAATAAAAGGAATCAGTACCAGATGGCCCTCCTCAGAAAAGAAAGCAGGAGTAAAAACAATTCTTTTCAGATAGATGGTATAAATCTATCTCTTTGTGAGTAGCCCTCAGCTCTGGGGCACCATCCAGTGGGGCCTCACATGGAGAGGGGTGGCTCCCCCTCCCTGGCCCACACAACACTGTTGGGGTTGCAAGCACAGCCACAGCTTCAAAGAGGGAATCTCCTCTTTGTTCTCTTGTTTTCTCAGTGACTAGTCTCAAGTGACTAGAGTGAAAAGCGAAAGGAGATGAAGGTTGCCGGCTCTCTGGATAAAAATGGTACGTTCCTTTGTTCCAGGGACTGGCCATCCTGTGGCAGGCAGCCTAATGTCCCCAACAAAGTTAACGGGCTTGAATCAGGACTCCAGCCACACTTGGGGTTTACAGCCTGTCTGAGAGAGACAAGGCTTTTCTGACATTAATCCCTTCTTGTTTCCTAGTCTTTGAAAACAGGCCTGTTAACACTTTCTGTTTTCAGGGAAAGTGATGCTTTGGGGAAGGGGAGGGCTCTCTGTTAAATACCAAATGGTTTCAGAAGACCAGCTCTCCCTGGAGTCTCTGCCACCCACTGGGGAAGGTGCCAGGGTGCTAGATAGCGGCAGGTGGGAGGAAATGACAAGCATGCAGCCAGCGTCATCCATCAGTTTCAAATGGCAAAGTCCATTCATTTCAAAAGACCTGGGATGAAGTGAGTGGGTGAAACAGGAAATGTGCTTCAATTGTCCCCAGAATAATAGTAATACTATAAGGGCTCACATTTATGGAGCGTTTACTATGTATCAGACACTGAGCTAAGTGCTTTACATGGGTCATTTCACTCAATCCTCACAAAGGCCCTCTGAGGAAGGTATTCCCATTTTATAGACCAGGGAACTGAGGCCAGCCAGTGGCAGGGCCAGGACCCTGCTCTGCATCTGATTGCAGAGTGTGCACTCGTAAAAGCTACTTCATGTTGCTTCCGACTGAGGCTCTTGCTTCCAGCAGGAAATCCTGTGCCATCAGGAAGAAAGATCACTGGATGTGAAGTAAGGAGACCTAGGCTGAATCTCAGCCCCTTCATTGGTCAGATCTACGACCATGGCATGTCACTGCCCTTCCCTGGGCCTCAGTTTCCTCACTTGCAAAACTGAAATATCTATTTATCTCACCTGTTTAGATTTTGTAGGAAAGAATTAATGTTGCCATAAATGAGGTCACTTTCTAGCCTCGATCTGCATAACCCCATGCTTATTTTATGAAGAAGAAAGACATATTCCTGGGCACGGAAGAGCCACACACAGAAGCACACACACACACACACACACACACAATGTGATAAAGGAAGGTGAAGTTTGGAGGTCTCTGACAGGATGAGACTTCAGAAATGGAGAAATAAAAGGAATAGACAAGCTTAGAGGAGGGTGGAAAGAACTTGGGCTATCAAGCCAGAAAGACTAGGCTCAAACCTAGCTCTGTCATCTCCTAGCTGTGTGACCTTGGGCAAGGCATTTGACTCAGTTTCCCCCCTGTGAAGTGGAGATGATTACTCTTCCCTAATGGGGTCTGAACTTAAATAAGAGGAGGCTTCTAACACAAGGCCTTGTGTATGGTAAGTGCTCAATAAATGGCAGTTCTCATCCCCTCTGCTGACCAGGACCCTGATGAGTCTGTCCTTTTCATTTAGATTAAATACTGCTGCTGTCCTGGCTTGGAGAGTGGGGCTCACAAGGGGCCGGGGGGCCTTCTCTGCTCCCTGGATGCCCCCTTGGCACCATGTGTCTCCGGGGAAGGTGCCACCCGCAAGTCTTACCTTCCTCGCAGCTCTCGCCCTTGTAGCCAGGGTTGCAGATGCAGGTGCCCATGATGCAGGTGCCGTGGTTGCTGCAGGCCACGTCGATGCACTGGCTGGTGGGCACATCACACTCGGTGCCCTTCCAGCCGCTGTGACACAGGCACCTGCCCTTCATGTACTGGCCATTCCCGCTACAGAGCACAGGGCAGGAGGCTGGGGAGACAGCACCGGAAGGCTGGCGTGACTCCATGCCAGGATACCCAATCTGCCTCTGTCCTTTTCTGTCCTGGGCCTGACTGGCTTGACCAATAAGCCATAAACACGTGTGTCCACCTGTCTGCTTCTCTTGCTTGATTTTGATTTTGTTCCAGTTATTATTTATTTATTTATTTATTTGAGACGGAGTCTCAAGCTGTCACCCTGGGTGGAGTGCTGTAGAGTCATAGCTCACAGCAACCTGCAATTCTTGGGGTCAAGCCATCCTCTTGCCTCAGTTTCCTTTTTTTCCCTATTTTTAGAGACAGGGTCTCACTTATGCTCAGGCTGGTCTTGAACTTGTGAGCTCTAGCTATCCACTTGCCTCGGCCTCCCAGAGTGCTAGGATTACAGGCACGAGCCACCATGCCTTGTTCCAGTTAAACACACCTGGAATTGTAGGCACAGGGGTGTAGGGCAGGGTCTGGCAGAGCTGCTGCTCACTTTCCCCATTTCTGTCACACCGCTGATGGGATGCCGCGCTGTCAGGAACCTTAGGCAGGAAGCCACAATCTATTTCCTGGTGTCACTGGAAAAGACAGCGGCTGGTCCTCCTCCTGCCTGCCCCAAATCACTCCTCCAGCGCTCTCCTACTAGCACTCCACTTTCACTTCCCCACACCTCCTCTGCAGCACCACTCACTGTCCTCTTTAACCAGTAAATCTCAGCTGTCCTTGCCTTCGGGCCTGTCCTTGCCTTCGGGCCTCCACTCCGGACCCAGACGGCACTGCCCCCTTAAGAGAAGAGCTGAGCCCAGCTTGGCTCCCTTAAGTATTATCTTTTCATTCTGCCTCTTAGCGTAAAGGGTTCTGTGATCATCTCTACGAAGGACACGATATAAAAATAAATTATATCACATTGTGCTGTAAGTACTTCCCAGCTTCCTAAGGCTGTTTTATGCATGGCTCTTAACTTTAAGTGCATATGGGATGAGACAATTAATTCCTGTTAGAAGGAATGACTCATCTCCTCTCTCTGCTCCACCTTCCCTTGGCCCCCACCTGGCTTCCTTCCTATTTAAAACACTTGGCATTAATCACTGTGCTTCTGCGGGGCTACCTGCTTTGCTGCCTCAAACTGAGTCTATCTCCTAATACGAAGGACAAGCAGAATGTCCGGAGCAGTAGCAGGGCAGAGTATTTGCAGGGCATATCTGCTTCCACTCATGCACCACTTCTCAAGTCTCAAAATTCAGGTCCAAGGTCACCTCGTGGAAAAAAGCAAGCCTTTCCCAATCTCCATGTATTCCATGCTAAAAGATTCCTTTTTCTCTGACCAATGCTCCCCACTTTTACGTTACAGTTTATTCTCCTTATAGCGCCTTGCTGTAGTTGTTTCTGTGTTTATTGCACCCTGAGACTGGACTAAAAGCCCACAGGATCAGAGCGCTCGGGTCTTAGCATAGGATTGAGCCTTATGTGGGCATGAAGTGAATGGCTGGTGAGTGAGAGAAAATATGAAAAAACAAAAGGGGTCATTGTAGTTTCCGAGGGGAGTGACCAATTCTGCAGCCTACATATCTCCTCGTTAATTATTCCAGGACGGGAATGAAGGCTGACAGCCCAGGGCAGACTGTGAGCAGCTTCTCCATGGTGGTTGTCATTAGCTCTGGATGTCCCAAACATCAGGCGGCACTGGGGGCCTGTATGGGGAAGAGCAGCCCAGCCTGTGGCCTGCTGGGTGATCTCAGCCAAAATTCTGCCTGCACGGTTAGGAGCAGCTCCTTGGCCTCTTATACAGGCCAGAGAGAACTCACACTTGAGTGAAGATAAGCATCAAAGATGCTCAGCCAGGGCTAATCATTCCTCTAAGGGGAAACTGAGTTTTTAAAAGGACCGACCCTGCTGCCACTCTGCCTGCCCAGCAATGGGCACTAAATTCACTGTGGCTGACCTCCCTTCCTGACCTCCTAGGTCACCTGCATGTGGGTAACAGTGGTTCACAAGGGCACAGCTCTGCCTGCACACTTCCCTGAAGAATGGCCCTTGGGAGCCTTTCTTGGGGCTTCAGGTGGTGGCCTGGAGTTTTGTACTTGCTTTAAGAAGTGGAACTTGAGCTTCCTAAGGGACCTGGGGAGAAAAATTCCAGATTCCTCGTGTAGATATCTCACCTCTACCACAATCAGGGCCCAGGAAACCCAGGAAGCAGTGGCAGGTCCCAGAGATGCAATCACCGTTGCCATAGCAGTTGCTGGGGCAGTTATCCACCGATTCTGGGAGAAGAGAAGAGACCAGGAGTTGAAAATAGAAATTTCTTTACCCAAACGGAGAGCCTGTGAATCAAGCCTTAGGTTAACCAAGGCCCACATATTTGAGCTACTCTGGCCCAGTCACTTGAATGAATCAACAGAGTTAAAATTCTATGGACGTTAGATGAGGTACTCTGAAAAATGCTTTTAACAAATTTTTATAAATCAAATTTGTATCTACAAATGCATTAATAATTCTTCAGTTAAAAACATTGAGAGAGAGAGAGAACCAAGAGACGAACCCAGCTACTTACCATTATTTGATCTTTGTCCCCATGTTTTTATGTAGGATTATCTTGCCTCTCACTCTAAGATCTCATCCAAAACACGTTATTGACTATCCATACTCCTGCCACTGAGGGCTGAATCTCTGCCCTTCTTCTCAAATGTAGGTGTGTCTGTGCCTGTTTTAAAGAGTATGGTGCATGTGATATTGTGATAGTTTTTACACTCAGGCCTTAAAGATAGACTCACAAACACACACACTCCATCACACATCTGAACATATACGTATGTGTAGTGCTTTGCATTTTCATCACTAATGTAAACTATTGATATTGTCAATGATGGTGACTATAATGGGAAAGTTTTATCTTTCAATTTCACTGACTTTATGTGTGATTTAAGGCTTGTTGTGTCATATACACATCTTATGTTCTTCAACTAAGAAGTGGGATTAATACCTAAATGTATCTCATAGCTCCATTGTGAGGACTAATAAACATATGTCACATGCTCTAATTTTATCTATAAATTTTGTGGTTATTATAATTATATATGTAAGTTTTTTAAATATCCTAGCATAATGTATTATCTGCATCTTGACACAGTATTCTTAAACTCAAAAAAAATTAAACTTTAATGTCTGGGATTAAGATCGAATTTAGTATATTTATGAATTTGTATGCAAAATTGTTTTGTGATTATTATCACTAGTATCTAAGATTAATTTCCATATGAGAAAGTTAGTATTTCTGTGCATTATGAGTAAAGGAAAATGCACCATAACAGAGTGAACATTACCCGTGATACTGGTGTTGACAGAAATCAGGGATATTTTCCTATACCTTATACCTGTTGTAGCTGTCTCTAAATATCATCTATGTTCGTAACTGCTAACAAACTGCAATCATTTCATGTTATCTCAGTCTCGAAGTCTCCCTCAAGCCAACTGTGGGTGACACTATTCCTAATGATCATTTAGCCACTAAGTGATGATATTACATTTTCATAGTGAAGTTTAACTCAAAAAGCCTTTCATAATTCTGATGTTCTTTTATTCTCATCTTATAAAATAAGGCATGGGAGGCATAATTCTATTTGAATAAAAAATCATTGGACATAAGTATTTTAAAATTTTGTAACTTTCAAACAATATATTGAAAATGTTGGCTGTCAACATGATATGTGTGTTGCTTCGTCAAATCCACTCCAGAGTTCAACATTCTGATATTCAAATGCTGTGGTAGTTTTTACATTTACCTCTCTTAAAAAAGATAAATTTTATCTTTTTTGTGCCTAGATTTTAATTATCTTTCTGTTATCTGTTATCAAAGAAACACATTGTTACTATACACAAATTTATATTTTAAAATATTTTGTTAATTTTATAGTGAAATATTAATATTTATATTTTAAATATTTTTGTTAATTTTCTCTGCAAATTATATAGTCAAATGGAAATATTCAGAAAAGGATGGTCTTAGTCTACTTTGTCCTCCTGTAACAGAATATATGAGACTGGGTAATTTATAAAGAAGCAGAAATTTATTTCTCACAATTGGAGGCTGGAAAGTCCCGGATCAGATTAAAGTGCCCGGACCTCAGGCCCAGACTCTCTGATACCTAGGTGACACATTGAGTGCTGTGTTCTCTGGAGGAAAGGAATGCTGTGCCTTACCTTGCAGAAGAGAAGAGAGAGAGAACCACTTGTGCAATCCCATTTTATAGCAACATTAATCTATTCTTTAGGACAGAACCTTAATAATGGAAACATCTCTCATTAGGCCCCACCTGCCATCACTGTTGTAGTAGGGACTAAGTTTCCAACATAAGAATTTTGGAGAGGACAAAACAATCAAACCACAGCAGATGTCCATATGCTTCACTTGGCATCAAAAGTTTCATAATTTCTGACCCAGAGCATTGAATTCATTTACAATTTACCATTACTATTTCTCTAGTTTTACCTTATTTGGGCTTCTTAATTATGTAATACTTACATATTTTTGCTTTTCTTGGTTTGTAAAAGAAAAATGCAGATTAAAAATTATTTTCTTCTTCATTATTATGTATATTACTTTATTTAGCTTAAGAAGCAGAGTTAAAGCATGGTCACATAGGGCATGTGGGATGGGGGCATAAAGGAGAACCCTGCCCCCACACCTCTACTCATCCTAGGCCTAACATATCTTCTGCCCTTCCTTTTGCTTTTTATTTTATTTTTTGTTTTTATTAATTCATAACTGCACATTGATGCATTTATGGGGTTCAGTGTACTGATCTGATATACAATGTGAAAGGCTTACATTGAACTGATTAACACATCCATCACCTCCCTTACTTATTTGTTGTGGTAAGACACACTTTTCTTAATAGTTTTGAAATGTACCATCGTATCATACACATGAGATAAGGTCTCCCCAAATACCCCCAATCTCATGCCTTCCTTCTCCCCTCTCCCTCTTTCTCCTCTTCCCTTCTACTACTTTCTGGACTATAGTTATGTTTCACCATTCATATGAATGTGTAGGTGATTATATATTGATTTCATAGTAGTATTGAGTACATTTGATAAATTTTCCCCCATTCTTGAGATACTTTACTAAGAAGAATATGTTCTAGCTCCATCCAGATAAACTTAAAAGATGTGACGTCTTCATCTTTTTATGGCTGCATAGTATTCCATGGTATACATATACCACAGTTTGTTAATCTATTCATGGGTTGATGTGCACTTGGGCTATTTCCATGTCGTGGCAATTATGAATTGGGCTGCAATAAACATTCTGGTGCAAATGTCTTTGTTGTAAAATGATTTTTGATCATCTGGATATATACCTAGTAGAGGAATAGCAGGACCAAACGGTAGGTCTACTTTTAGTTCCTTGAGTATTCTCCAAACTTCTTTCCAAAAAGGTTGTATTAACTTGCATTCCTACCAGCAGTGTAGAAGTGTTCCCTCCTCTCTGCATCCATGCCAACATTTGTACTTTTGGGATTTTGTTATGTTGGCTAATCTTACTGGAGTTAGATGATATCTCAAAGTGGTTTTGATTTGCATTTCTCTAACGATTAAAGATGATGAGCATTTTTTCATGTGTTTGTAGGCCATGCACCTGTCTTCTTCAGAGATGGTTCTGTTCAAGTCTCTTGCTCACATAGAAATAGGGTTATTTGTTCTTTTCTTATTGATTAGTTTGAGTTTTCTGTGGATCTAGTTATCAGACCTTTTTGGAAGCATAACCTGCAAAAATCTCCCATTCTGACGGTTGTCTGTTTGCTTTACTTACAGTGTTCTTGGCTGTGAAAAAGCTTTTTAGTTTGATCAGATCCCAGTAAAGGATTTGACCAAAAGGTGTTGCTTCAATTGCCCTGGAGGTCCTCCTCATAAAATATTCTCCCAGGCTGATTTCTTTAACTGTTTTCCCTGCACTCTCTTCTAGTATTTTTATAGTTTCATGTCTTAAGTTTAAATCTTTTATCCAGTGAGAATCAATTTTTGTTAATGGTGAAAGGTGGGGGTCTAGTTTCAGTCTTCTACAGGTCTCTAGCCAGTTCACCCAGCACCATTTGTTAAATAGGGAATCTTTCCTTCACTAAATTTTTTGATAGACTTATCAAAGATCAAATGACGATAAGTGTCTGGGTTCATCTCTTAGTTTTCTATTCTGTTCCATACATCTACCTCTTTATTTCTGTGCCAGCACCATGCAGTTTTGATCACTATAGATTTGTAGTGTAGCCTGAAGTTTGGTAATGTGATACCTCCTGATTTGTTTTTATTTCTGAGTAATGTATTTTTCTGGTTCCATATAAAATGAAGCACTATTTTTTCAAGCTCTTTAAAGTATGACAATGGTGCTTTAATAGAGATTGCCATAATCTGTAGATTGCTTTGGGTAGTATGGACATTTTAAAAATGTTGATTCTACCCAGACATGAGCATGGTATGTTTTTCATTTGTTAACATCTTCAGCTATTTTTGTTCTCAGAGTTTCATAATTCTCTTCATAGAGGTCTTTTATATCCTTTGTTAGGTAAATTCCCAGAAATTTCATCTTCTTTGGCTCTACTGTAAAAGGAATAGTGTCCTTGACTATATTTTCAGCTTGACTATTGTTGGCATATATAAAGCTACTGATTGGTAAGTATTAATTTTGTATCCTGAGATGCTGCTACAGTCCTTAATCACTTCTAAGAGTTCTGTAGTTGAGTCCCTGGGATTTTCCAGGTATAGGATCATATTATCACCAAAGAGTGAGAGTTTGAGCTCCTGTGACCCTATTTGGATACCCTTTATCACCTACTCTTGCCTGATTGTGATGGCTAAGACTTCTGTTACTATGTTGAATAGCAAAGGAGACAGTGGCATCTTTGCCTCATTTCTGATCTGAGTGGAAATGTTTTCAATTTTACACCATTCAATATGATATTGGCTGTGGATTTGCTATAGATGGCCTCTATCAGTTTCAGAAATGTCCCATATATGCATATCTTCTTAAGTGTTCTGATCATGAAAGGGTGCTGGGTATTATCAAAAGCTTTTTGTGCATTAATTGAGAGAATCTTATGGTCTTCTTATTTTATTTTATTTATGT